>JACN01061915.1:0-18732 GCA_000787155.1 Scartelaos histophorus | reverse complement strand
ACCACATCTGAGGTGTGGAAATTTGGGCTCAACATGTAAAACTTCCCTCCAGCCGTTATTTATTTTACAGAAAAGAATTATCCCCAACCGTCCTGATAGAGCCGAGCAGCCTGTTCTGTTCTACCTAAAGTGCTGAAAATGCAGCACATCGTTGACTTAAGTAAAGTCAAAGTCCTAAAGCGAAGTGCAGAGTCTGACCTGTAAATGTACAAAGACGGTTTGAGAAAAGAACGAGACGCTGCAATTTAAAAGGAACCGACACGTTTAAAAACCCAGATTCAGAACGAACGTTACAGAGCGAAGCGTCTCCGTGAAAAGAAGTGAAAGGACCAAGCACAATAACGGCATTTCAAAAACACATAAAATCGTTGCAACTGATTATTAATTGTGACTGAAATGAAACTGATTTGAAATGTTTTAAAGTAACTTAGTGTTGGTGTTTTGTCTGGAAAAGGGACGAGCAGCAGAAAAATAAGACGACTTTTCTTTCTGCCCCTTTTCCTTCAATTCTTGCATTTGGATGTTGTGACTTTTTATGCTTTATGAATGAAACAAACAAACAAACAAACAAACAAACAAACAAACAAACACGTCCGATCTTCTAGTGTGCGACTCCACTCGACCACAGACCAGATCAGATCAGATCAGTCCCATCGTCGCTGCCACTGTCCCACAAAACACCAACACGGAAAAAAACTTTGTCCTTCTCAATCTCCTCCTTAAAACAAATAAGATGTAAATGTTCTGACTCCGTGGCCTCCAGTTCTCACGCAGGAAACTTTTGGGGCGTTTAAATTTCACACTGGAGATCACGAGCAAGTCACTTTTAAATGGAAATGTGAACAACCTCACAAAAAAAATGTTCTGACTCCGTGGCCTCCAGTTCTCACGCAGGAAACTTTTGGGGCGTTTAAATTTCACACTGGAGATCACGAGCAAGTCACTTTTAAATGGAAATGTGAACAACCTCACAAAAAAACCCAAAGTGATTCTCAAGTCTGAACGTGGCACAAGTCGCTGGTCAAGTCCTTGACCTCAAATCCCAGTCAAGTCCCAAGTTAAAGACAAGTCCAGTCCAAGTCCAGTCCAAGTCCAGTCCAAGTCCAGGTCGTCTGCTTTGAGCTTCAAGTCATTTCAAGTCTTTACCAAAGTACCAAATGTAGCATGTTCATTTTTGCAATTTATATGAGGTTTAAACTAAATTGTCCTTAAAATCACAGTATATTTACATATGAATAATATATAAGAGTTGTAGAAATGCTCATTTTTCTTTTTTAAATGTCCTGACAAGATCTTTGTGGGAATCATTACAGTTATAACAGAAAGAATTCAGTTTTAAAAGTACTGATTTTTTTAGGAGAAGCATCAAGTCCCGAGTTATTGACTTTCAAATCTGAGTCAAGTCCCAAGTCTTAGTTTATTTTATCAAGTCTTATGTCCTAAAAATAGTGCCTCAAGTCTGACTCGAGCCCAAGTCACGACTTACAAGTCCCACGTCTGCTGATTAAGAATTAAACTGTTACTTCTTACTGATACTGTTGGAGATGCACGTCTGCTACTGTTCTCCAAAAATGGTTTATGATACAGCCCCACTTTGTACAGATGTCAGGTAAGTCTCAGGTAAATCTCAGGTAAGTCTCAGGTATTTCTCAGGTAAATCTCAGGTAAATCTCAGGTAAATCTCAGGTAAATCTCAGGTATTTCTCAGGTAAGTCTCAGGTAAATCTCAGGTAAATCTCAGGTATTTCTCAGGTATTTCTAAGGTAAATCTCAGGTAAATCTCAGGTATTTCTCAGGTAAATCTCAGGTAAATCTCAGGTATTTCTCAGGTAAATCTCAGGTATTTTCAGGTAAATCTCAGGTAAATCTCAGGTAAGTCTCAGGTAAGTCTCAGGTAAGTCTCAGGTAAGTTTCCTCTTCCCTGACGCAGTAAAAGTCACATGACCACAGTTATTTCAGGTGGAGTTTGGACTCTGTCAGGTCGAGTCTCACACCTGGACAAACAGGATCTGCTGCTCAAGTCTCAGCTGTAACATCAAAAACAACAAGAGCTAAAAATAAATTATTACGACATCACTGCTCCTGTTTTCCTGATGCCAAAGTGACCCGGGAGCGTCCAAACTCGTCTCAGTGAAGGATTCTGAAACACAAAGCTACAGATTAGTGACGTGTTCAGCAGAAGTTGTCGGGTCCATGATAGTAGTGTCCGTTTGACCTGCATTAAAATACTTTGGGTAATTTGGGTCAATTCACCAAGAGTTTTAAGGCGATTTGGAAAAAATATAGTTTTTTTCTGACAAACGTTGCAGTTTGATTTCAATTTTTTTTTAAATTTTGTTCAAAGTTCATGTTTTAAACGCATCCAGACTGAAATACGAACTGACCCGTGTTGTACAGATCTAAACTACAAGGTTTGTGTGTTTTATGAGACGATAAGGCAGGAGATTTTCATTTATGGAGGAAATGTTGGTACCTTAAATTGCAGCATGTTCTAATTATGTCCATTGAAATTAGGATTTCACTCCTGCACTAAACTAAAGCCTTTAATAGTCAACGAGACACTCAGATCTTTAATGTGCTCTTTCTCCCGCAGATCCGACCCTCCTCAGGCAACGCTAAAGGTAAAACTCCAGTTTCTGACATTCTGCTGTGTTAGAAGAATCTGCTGAATTATTTTTTACTCGTTTTTAGATCCACAGAAAAGTGACGTGCAGCCTCAGAGACATGAAGCTCCCACACAGCTCTCCAAACCAGGTGAGATCATCATCATCATGTCTTATTCTTATATTTGGCTCAGTGTTTGTGCCACTGTTGCCGGGGGCAGAGTAACAGAGGTGTGGCTGCCCTGATTATGAACACTAAAGTGATTTATGTCTCTGTGTTTTATTGAGAATAAAGTAGCTGGTATCCAGGCCTGTGTCTCTGGACCTGCCTCTGATAAACCAGTAAAAGCTGCAGTAAATGGAGCTCCACAGTCTACAAATATATATCCAGTGTATAAAAGTTAATGAGCATAAGACCTATAATAAAAATCTGTTTGTGAAACTTTACAAACTGCAACTGCAAACTGCATTATTTTTAAAATGCAGCTGTAAATCTGTTTGAATATTAGTGAGTTTATTAGTTGGCACGTAGCTTTTAACATCTGATTTTTTTTTGTCTATGGGAAAAATTTTATGGAAATTTTCCTTGTGATGCTGCGTTTGTTTATTATGTTTTGTTTGTCCAGCTCAGAAAATTCAGTATAAACAGTAGAATTCAGTACATTAGTGAAAGTGTTGTGATAGTTGATCATTTTGGCAGGAAATGGGCTAAAAACACAAGAAACACCGACGACCAAACCCACAGGGACACAGTAAAGTACTGCAGTACTACCAAACCCACAGGGACACAGTAAAGTACTGCAGTACTACTACCAAACCCACAGGGACACAGTAAAGTACTGCAGTACTACTACCAAACCCACAGGGACACAGTAAAGTACTGCAGTAACACAAGTGACTGAAATTGTCATTTAAACCTCCAAAGTTCCCAGACACAATGAAAACAGTTCAGACAAGTGACACTGGGTACAGACATTTGGATTTTATCTTGTAAATCTTGTTCCTCCGAGTTCTAAGTCGAGGAAAAGGGGCGTGTCTGTGTGTGTTGCTAGGCAACGTCAGATCTCTGAGTCAGAAGGATAAACGAACGCACCATGAACTTCGAAGTGGGTTCGACTGTTGAGCTTAATAGAGAAATTCTGAATCTCAATGTCGATATGACCAGAACAGTACAGAGACCAAGACTGACGTTGCCATATCTCCAGCCTCAAGTGCAAATGTCTCACAAATGCATCATAAGAGCACCCGGCGTCTCCCTCTCTGTGCCCCAGATCGAGCTTCCTCTTCTGGGCCCGTCGCCCGGTGCAGTGTGGCTCTGGGTCCGGTTGCTGAGGACACCTCCAGAGACCTGCTGTGTCTCCTGGTGGAGAACATCTGCGGCTTGGACGAGTCAGCGTACGACCTGGAGCTGATCTGGGAGAGCAGCGTCGCAGTGGTGACCTTCAAGAAACACACAGGTACAGTTCAAAACGGTTCAGACAGATTTTTGGCCCAGAGCTTTGAGGAATTGCAAGGAGAAGGGGTCAGAGTCTCAGCATCTGGAGAAATATGTGGGCAAAATGGCACTTCTGAGTCTGAGTGAAGACCAAAGCAGTTCTTAGTGTTTTATCTGTGAACATGGCTCTTACTGAATTGCATCTGCTCCGTTTTCAGATGCAGAGAAGTTCATGTCCTCGAGCCAGAGCAGCAGTAAACTCAGTAAACTTGGTGCGACCGCGACTCTCCTGGAGCCGCCGACAAACGTCCGAGTCGAAAACCTGCCCCCTGCTGTGGTCAGAGGTGAGAAATGTCCATTATCCCACTGCACTTGTCCAACCACAACATCTGCAGATTAACAACAGACATCTGTGTGTCACATGCCCTCCCATCCTCCTTAAATCTCAAGTCAGGATTCAGTGCTACTTTGATTTCAATTTCATATTTTTTCAATAATATATTCAAATCGAGATAAATGCAACAACTGAACATTTCAGATTCATATAGTGAGACAGTATGAGGAGTTCTTTATGATTATGTGTTTTATATTCAAAGTAGAGGAGCAGTCTGGGGAAAAAGGCTCCTGGTTTAGATCTTTTTTTCAGTTGAAGATGTAGTCCAGTCTGTAATAATGTAATCATCTGCTTTGTAATTTAAAACCAAGTCATAAAAGACAAACTTTGGCCACACATTTTGTTGTTGTGTCCTGCTGACGTGAATAAAGTTGTGTTGAATCCCTCAGACATGTTGGATCTGTATTTTGAGAAAAAGTGGGAGGCACCAGCCGACATCAGGATGATCCCAGAGGAGCAGGCTGCAGTTCTGTCCTTCTCCAACCCCACAGGTAAGAACTCCACCCTGGCAGAGTGGTTAGCACTGCCCCCACAGCTGCAGGGTTCAGGTTTGAGTCCTGAGTGGGTTTCTCCTGGTTTCCTCATTAACTTAAGGCTGTGATTTCAAACCTTTTTCTCTCATCGTTATTTACCAGTGGAGACAGTGGGGACTTGGGGATCTGCTCCTACCTTCCTTTTGTGATGGTGTTCTATAGGTGATTAGGTCATTCTTTCCTGGTGAAGTGTTATGGGGATGTCCTAAAAGGAGGAGGCCCAGAGGAAAGCGTCTGGGGAGGGGGAAGCTTCTGTTCTGACCAGAGGTGCCCAAACATTCAAGTCTGTGGACCAAACTATTACTACTCTGTTTACGTAAAATGTTTGTCTGAAAAGTTATGTGTGGCTGAATAGATTTTAATGATTGTGCAGTTTAGGGGATAAACAAGGTGAGCTCCTTCTATCTGCTGACATTTTTGAAGTTGAATCAAATTTGATGCTTCTTAGAAATCGCAGCACCTCCCTGTGGCCAAAGTAAACCTCGTGGAAGACCACGTTTGGCTCTCAGGCCTCACTTTGGTTTAGACTGTTGCCTCTGTGATCCAGGGTTTAACAGAACAGTTGAATGGATCAATTTACCGATTGTGTCACATGTGTCCCTCTGATTCTGAGCCCAACCCTGACATGATGTTTGGTTTCTCTCTCTCTCTTCTCAGTGGTGAAGGACATCTGCTCCCGATCTGACCTCACCATCAAATCCACTAAGATTAAAGTCTACCCTTATTACCCGTCCCTGGGTGCGGCTCTGATGGGCGCCGACCGGCCCCAGTTCAAAATGCCTGAAGCCTTCACTGAAAATGTGCACGTCCCAATCTGGAGGTTCCTCTGCAGCAAAGACCTCGTCAACTCCATCAACCAAAACATGAGTCTGCACTTCTGCCACGTCAACATGACCACGGCGCAGGTCAAACTCAGCCCTTTACCCAACTTTCTACAGCAAAACAACCTCACCAAAGATAAAGTAGAAAACTGGAAAACCTCTGCTCTGAAGGCGTTTCGGGAGCAGGTGAATGAATATGGTGCGTTCGAATGTCCTGTGAACAACGCCGTGTGGGGACTGGTCGAAAAAGAAGTGCGTGCGATTGTGAAAGATGAAGCTGAGCTTATTTTGGATCATTCAAAAGGAGTTCTCACTGTTGCTTCGAGCTTCAAAATCTTGAATCAGATTAGAGCAAAAGTGGAGGCAACAGTTCGCAAAGCTGTCAATCAAATCGAAAGAGAAATGAACGGAGTTCAGGAGAATGTGATACTGACTCCAGCCCAGTTCCACATTTTAAATGAAAGTGGGCTTCAGAAGGCCACGCGAGACATCTCTCCTGACATCCTCATGCACTTTGACAAAGGAGTTCTAACCATATCAGGATTGCAAAGTGAGGTTCTCAGATTAAAAACTTGGATTCTTGAAAAAAACATGGCACTAGAGAAGAAATTGCTGGAAATACCAATTCCTCTTAAAGATTTTCTTCAGAAAATTGATGTAAATCAGTTGTCCCAGGATCTGTTCACATCTCAAGGCATCTGCACGTTCATCAGCTTAGAACCCAAAGGGATTTTTCTCATCGGAAGCTCAGAACGCTTTATCTGTGACGCAGAGAAGAAACTACAATCTGTTTTGGCTGTACAGGCTTTAAACTTACAAGACAAAGAAGTTGTGAAGCTTAAAAAGTGGTCTGAGCTGATGGAGAGCTTGTTAGATTCATACAACACCTCCAAAAAACAAACTGTGCAGGTCCAAATTCAACCGCCCAAAATTACAATCGCAGGTTTTTTAAATCCGGTGAAAGAAATGGCCTTAAGTTTAAACGACTTTATCAACAACTATTCCCGCGTTCAGGAGAGGGTCAAAGTTGAATCCTGCGCTGTGATTCAGTTTATTGAAAAGAAAAAGATCGAAGAATGGGATAAAATTAGCAAAGACAACCAGGTCAGATATGAGTTTGACCCTGTTCGTCCTAAATTCACTATTTCTGGATCCCGGATACACGTCCAAAACGCCAAAACGCTCTATCTTAACCTCATGCGATCTCTCAAAACCGACACGTTTCAGGTGCAAAAAACAGGGGCCAAAAAGTTCTTCAAAAACCAAGGATCATTTTTTCTGTCTGCCTGTTTGAATGAGTTTGGATGTGTCGTAATTCTGCGTCCTGAACTCCCCAACGATGATGAAGATGAATTTGAAGAAGTATTAGATGTTCAAGATGGCGGCTGCATTTTGAGCGTTAAAACAAAGAGTGGAGTGGAGGTTTCGGTGAGGAAAGCGAACATGTGCAAGCTCAGCGTGGACGCGGTCGTGAACGCCGCTAACGAGGACCTGAAGCACATTGGCGGGTTAGCATTAGCGCTCTTAAATGCGGGGGGACATGAGATGCAACAAGACTGTGATGATTTCATCAGGAAAAACGGGAAGCTTCCTGAGGGCCAGACGTTTGTCACCAAATCGTACCGACTGCCGTGCAAACATGTGATCCATGCCGTCGGGCCAAAGTACACGGAAAACAGAGCTAAACTGGCACATTTTCTTCTGAAACTCGTTGTTCAAGATTGCCTCACCCAAGCAGAGAAGCTGCAGTGCGCGAGTGTAGCAATACCAGCGATAAGTTCAGGGATTTTTGGTTTCCCGGTGGATCTGTGCGCAGAAACCATCACTCAAACCGTCAGAGAATTCTGTGATGACCCAAAGAACAAACTGGTGTCGCTGCAGCAGGTGCAGCTGGTGGATAATAATGATAAAACTGTGAAGACTCTGGCTGAAGCAGTGAAGAGGGAGTTTTCTGACCTGAAACCAACCGTGGGATCTGACAAGACGAGGGTCCAAACGGAGGGAGCAGTGGGGTGAGGTTAAACTACATTTTAAACTTTTTAAAAAGGTTTATGGCATAGGATTAATAATATTATTAAACATTATGTTTAATAATGATTCACCTGTTTGGAAGATGTGCCCTGGAAAAATAATTTATTTTTTGGACTTTGACTTTCTTGCAGTGGCTCTGAGGCTGAAACTGTTCTTTATGAAGAAATCAACCAAACAGAAAACAGAGACGTTTCTCATGGAAGATCCACGGCCAACAGAACCGGCTCCCTCCCACAATCCAAACCAAAGCCCAGAGGGTAAAAAACTACACTTCAACAATTGGTCCAAAAAATGAAATGAATGTGTCTAGGTTAAAATGACCAAATTCAGTAGATTTGACTTGATTAGATAATTGTCAGTTTTATTTTTTGGTCTTTCTCTCAGGGGCTCTGAGGCTGGATGGGAAAATGTGGTTTATGAAGAAATCAACCAAAGAGAAAAAAAAGGTGTTTCTCGTGGAAGAGCCACGAGCAGCAGGATCAGAACCTTTCCACAAAACAAAGCAAAGACCAAAGGGTAAAAGTAAATTAATTTAATTAACTGGATCACTGAACTTGTTTTAAATATTTATATATTTTCATCATGTCAAAATTACTCAGTACTGATAATGACATCATCACTGTGCTGTTCTCTGATTGGCTGCAGGCAGAACCTGGAGCAGGTCACGCCTGAAGGACTCAGCATCAGCCTGGTGGAAGGAAACATCCAGGAACAAACTGTGAGTGAGACTTTCAATATGAAAGTCAAATAACCCAACCGTGTCCCTACTGAATCTTCACTGTGACGTCTGCAACCTTTTGACTGACCTCTGGCTGAATCTGTTTAGACGGACGTCATTGTGAACACCATTGCAGAGAACATGAACCTCCAGCAGGGGGCGGTGTCCAAGGCTCTTCTGGCGGCCGCCGGCTCCGAGCTGCAGGCCGCCGTGCTCTCGACTGTGTCCGAGGACCTGCTGTCGTTTGGGGAAGTGGTCATGACCGACGGCTTCAGCCTGCGCTGCCAAAGAGTTTTCCACACTGTGTGCCCGCCCTGGGACAAGGGGGCGGGGCAAGCACAGGAGGTCAGTGCAAAGGGCAAAGGGAAAAGGGAAAAGGGCAAAGGGCAAAGGGAAAAGGGCAAAGATCCCACCTTCTGCCCGGGTGCCACTCGGGGAAATCAAACTTATCCACAGAGCACATTTAAAACAGCTAAATGTTATTAAAGTGATGGTCAGGCACAATAACACAGAGTTGTATAATATAAAAGACACGATCTCTAACTCGTATCAAAACCAGCTTAGCCTGAGTATTTCACATCTTACAGCTTGAAACTATTTGGAAAACACGTGTTAATGTTATGAATGGTGTTTGAGCGCCTTCTACTGTCAGCAGCACGAATGAACAACGAAAAAATAATGTGTGATAAAGTCATTTATCACATGTTCACAGCCTCTGGTCCCTTCACACACACTCGGCTTCCTTCTATTTAACGATGAAACCAAATGAGTTTTACTATTAGCAATTTAGCCTACGACTCCAGAAACAAGAATATAACATGATTAAAAGTTCAACAAAAAGTAAAGAGGTTAAAGGACATAATGGTGCAGTATTGTAACTATCTATTCATAAAAAGGTTAGATTATCTTTCCATAGTTCATTTGATATTTTAGTATTTGTTATTAATGTGATTTTCTTTTCTTGTGGTTGTGAAATGTGGTGGTTTTTGTAAAACTGTGGTGAGCTTTTTCTTTTAACCATTTGAGGTGAAGAGTTTATCTTTGAAAGATAAAACTCCAGAAAGCCGCAACATTTCATGAACAGTTTGTTCCTCAAACGTGTAAAAGTTTGACGTCGTGTCCAGATGTTGGAGGGAATCGTCCAGACGTGTTTGGAGGAGGCCGAGCGGCAGCAGCTCAGCTCCATCTCGTTTCCTGCTCTGGGGACGGGGAACCTGAACTTCCCCCGAGCCGTGGTGTCCTCTCTGATGCTGCGACAGGTGCACACCTTCAGCCAGGTGCACTCCCCTCGACACCTGAGGGAGGTGCAGCTCGTGGTGCATCCGGCCGACGTCCAGACTGTGGAGGTGAGGCTCAGAGCGTTTAACTTTAACAGGACAAACCTGGGACCCTCCATCAAAATAAAACACATGTTCTGTGCTTCCAGTGCTTCACCAAAGAGTTCAAAGGTCAGAACCATCAGACAATCGTCCAATCAGAAGCAGAGTTTAAGCCTTTTCCTCAGTCCCGTGTGCGATCCCAGCAGGCCTCAGGTGAGACTCACCTGTTCTGACTCTGGATTTGAATTCAGTTTCATGAAAGACACGAGGTTAATAATCTGAATGACACACGTGTCTGTCCCAGGCTCTTTCGGGCAGGTGCAAACTCCGTCACTCGGGGTGCATCAGATGCAGATGGGTCAAGTGACCCTCGAGGTCTCCTCTGGTGACATCACCAAAGAAACCTGTGATGTCATCATCAACTCTTCCAATAAGGACTTTTCCTTGAAGTCAGGTGAGTTTCTAGCTGCGTTTATTTAACTTTATTTGTAGTTTGATCTTGTTCCTGTTAAAGGCAGTACTGCTCCCTCTGGTGGTCATCCTGTTTGTTGTTGTTGTTTTCAGTTGAATAACACAACTTTAGGGTCTAGTCTTGGATCAGATGCAGTGTGAATATGGTTTATTATTCTGCTGCAGATGTGATTTGACTGTAACAGTGTCTTGTGTGAACACAGGCTGAAGTTTGTTTCTCTTCTGTGTTTCAGGTGTTTCGAAGGCCATCTTAGAGGCTGCAGGTCATAGCGTTGAGCAGGAGTGTGCAAACATAGGTATGAAACATCTCAGTTCTCCTGCTTCCTCTGTCACAGCCTCCTGGGTTGGGGTTGGGGGTTGGGGGTTGGGATGTGATCTCTGCTCTTTGTCTCCACAGTGAGATCTCCTGGATATCAGTCGAGACCTCTGATCATCACGACCGCAGGGCAGCTGCAGTGTAGAAACATCATCCACATCACAGGAACCAACCAGCCCCCCATGATAAAGGAGCTGGTCTACTCTGTGCTGAAGCTCTGTGAGGAAAAAAGCTTCTCGTCTGTGGCCTTCCCGGCTCTGGGCACAGGTCAGTCACTGTGGGACTCTTACCAAGTAACACCAAGTTCTCCTCAGGTTTGTCTCTCAGGTGATACTTTTCTGTGAAGTTCATAATCCTCATCCTGGCTCAGGTCTGGGTCACTGCTCCAGAGTTTAAACTCAGAAGGTCCACAGTGTACAGAAGTGTGCAGAGACCTGCCTTAGCTTTTTCTGTCTTTCTCGACTAGAGAGAAAAATGTAACTTGATTTGCAGCATCCCCAGCTTACCTGTCGACAGGTGGCACCTGCTGGGTGGCCTTGATTTCTGAGGTTGCTGTGGATGTGTCCAGGGGCCGGGGGAGCAGACCCGTCCCTCGTGGCTGATGCGATGGTGGGGGCCGTGGAGGACTTTGTGAAAAAGAAGCAGCCAAAGAACCTGCGCAGGGTCAAGATCCTGGTGTTTCAAACGGTGATGATCACAGAGTTTCTCAAGAGCATGAAGTCCAGAGAAGGGCAGCCGCTGGAGATGGGCTTCGTGGACAAGGTCAAAGGTACAAATCATTTCTAATAAATAAATAGAGCAGTTTGAAATCACCATTTTTGATGGACTGAATTTAATATTTTTGCTAGTGGTTCACGCTTCATATCGAGAAGGTTCCAGGTTCAGTCCCTCACAAAGGATCAGTAAAGTTTATCTTAACCCACTTTGGGAAATGTACCTCGCCAAATGTACCCGGGGTTTTTGTCCAAGTCAAATGTAAACCCACATAGCCTCATTTTCCTCATGTGTGCAGAAACTTAAGGCAGTTTTGTTTTGCGAGATCTTGTGGCATGAGATCATATCCCAGTTTCACTCACTGATTGTTTTTTTTACATCTGATGCCCTTCCAGTCACCAACCAACAAAACATTCTGATTGCAGAAATGAGTTTTCAGGTGTGGTGATGTGCTTGTTTCAGCGTCCATGTGTTGTGCTTGTTTCAGCGTTCATGTCGCCTGTAACGGCGTTCTTCGGGCTGAGCAGCGAGGGGACGGCCAAACAGGTGCCGGTTCTGGAAGGACAGGAGTTTGAGCCCACAGTGTTCCAGCTCTGTGCAGAGACTCCGAGGGTAAGAGGCACTGGGTTTAAATAATGTGAACTTAGAGGTCAGATGTTCTTCTAAAGGGCGATGGAGAGTGAACAGTGTATGTCCACATCTTACTTCCAACAGCTGCTCACCTGCACTTCCTACATAAAAATACACTCAAATAAAATCATGTTTTTATTATGGATGTTTTTATTGCACCAAATAAAAGCAAAAACATGTATTCTTACTGAGAGCGGACTTGTATCTCCACAAACCTGACTCCTACTTGACTAGAGTTTGCTGCAGTATCACATTGATCTGATCATCTGTCTGTGATCATCTGGTATGATTTAAACTTTCGTTTTCTAACGCTGCGTTCAGACCGAGGTGTCAAGGCGTCCAGTTCACCTGCAGAGTCTGTGTGGACTCGTGTCCAGGGAGTTCTGCGTTTTTGCGGCGCGAATCTGCTGTGGCACATCTTGACCATTCAGGCTTCGACGGAGGTGCGTCCAGGGCGTCAGAAGTGGAAAATGCTGAACTTTTGGCGTCAGATGTGCCACATTAACCAATCATGGACTCCGATTATTTCCCAGAGAACAAAAAGAAACATGTACATGCGGCTGCAGAGGTGATCGGCCCCGCTGATGGTTTTATGTAATAAAAACACAAAAGTCACTCTCTCATCTCGGTCGCCCATTACTCCAGGAAAAGCCTGGGAAAATGGCACTTGTCTCCAGGGTAACGGACGCCCTGGACTCACGTCAAGTATTTTTCTCCTGTTCGTCCAAAACACATGTCAGGGGCGTCTAAATTCAAACGCAAAGGCTGAACGGACCAGTTGGAGCCCCTATCACTTCTAGAAAGTGACATACTGTCTCTTTACGTGTAAATCAATTCGGTTTAAACCAGAATTGTTATCGGTTCCACCTTATGCTGTTGGCGCCACCATCATCATTCGAGTTGTATTATTTTGTGCAGGGCTGAAGATCTTGGCTGCAAATAAACGTATAATATTTTTCACCATTTTAAAGCTCCCAGAGAATCGGTGCAGTTTAGACTTTTTGGTGCACCTGAAAATTGAACATTTTACAAAAATTAACCGAGTTCATGTCATATTTAAGATGCAAAACATTCTCAAATTCTCCATTGACATGAATGGGATTCCTGTTTAACCAGACGTGCCTCCAGGTGGATTATTTGCTGGTTATAACCTGTGAGTCAGATGCCCTTCCATCCTTCTGTATCTCTGCATTGTATAACTGAGATGGGGACAGGTCAAATGTCTCTAGTTTCACTAATAGAAATCAGAAAATCTTTTGTAGATTTTCCTTGTGGAGATTCCTGATGAAAATATCTGAGAATGACACAGACACAGATTCTGCTCCACCTCCACCTGCTTTTTACTGATGAACTGCTGTTTGTGCCACTCCCCAGGCGATCGGTCAGGCGAAGACGAGGATCGAGGACTTGATTCTGTCGGAGCATGCGGACAGGACCATCTCAGACCCGCTCCTGGTGCATTTGACCCAAAGGGACGTGGAGCGGCTGGGTGAGCTGCAGAAGAGCCTCACGGTGAAGATCACACTGGAGAGAAAGAACCCAGAAGAACCATCCATCCGCCTGGAGGGTCTGACCAGAGACGTGTCCACCGCAGAGTCTGAAGTCAGGTCAGGCCCGTCCCAAGTCGTCCAGAGCCCCGGCTCCACTGGCTTTGGTCCTATGTGTCTCCACTGTGTGAACAGTACCGGCCCGTTTGGGGGTTCTGGGTCACTTTGGCTCAGATCACTTTACCCATAATGCAGTGTTTTATATTACCCATAATGCAGTATTTTCTGATCTATGTTAGAATGTGTTTCCTCATCACAAACAGAGCTGGAGTTGTGTTTTGTTCTGTTTGTGAGCAGAGAAACACATTCACAAAACACAACTCCAGCTCCGTTTGTGAGCAGAGAAACACTTTGTAACATCTCACAGGATCAGTTTTGTGTAACATTTTAGAACATAGACTCAGAAAATAACTTCTCATTTAACATCATTGATCTGCTGTATTTAAGGTGAAGGCCACTTAAATGTTGAGCCGACACGTCAGTAAAACAAAGCTAGCATGTTAGCAACAGCCGCTTCCAGTTTGTGGATGCACAGCACTCGCGTCAGGATCAAAACCTGATATTTCCAGTGCAAAAAGCATCAACGTAAAGAGGCTGAAAAGCAGCGTAGAGGCAAAGAGAAGTGAAACAAATGAAGAAAACGCTGACAATAAACCAGAGGTTTGTGCTAGCTTTAACTTTAGCCACGTCACAGAACCCCAGACTTTAATCACTTCTGTTTGTGAATCGCTGAAGCCTTATGGGTAAAAAGTATAATTTAGGCACGAGTTAGAAGTATTTATTAAGAAAACATGAGTTATGTTTAGGTGATGTTGGTGTCTCAGAGCAGAGGCCGAACAGCAAGTGAACAGCGCCAACTCCCCCAAACTCAAGCTCAAAACATTTTTTATGAAAAGGAACAGTTATTACCTAATTACCAGTTATTACCTAATTACCAGTTATTACCTAATTACCAGTTATTACCTAATTACCAGTTATTACGTAATCTCCACGAGATAAGACAGATTCATTCATTTCACAAGTTTTGAATTGTCTTTGTTGTGCTGCTTTTTGATTTTTCTCGAGGTGTAATTCACCAGCACTTACCCAATCCAAATGTAAATGTGCAGCTTAGTGGAGGCACAAATCGACTGTCTCACTTTTATCAGTCTGCCCCAGGGCAGTCGAGGCAAGATTTAAGGAGAGATTTCATGACATAATTCATAAAAGTAACGTTTGTGTTCTTATATTTCAGGGACATGATCCGTAAAGCAGAACGTGCCGAGGCCAGAAAGAAAGACGCCTTTATCCTGAGCGGAGTGGTCGAGTGGCAGTTCGTTCAAGTCGATGGACAAAGGAAACCGTTCGACCTGATGACCAACCTGGCGCTGGAGGAGGCTTGGGCCCAAAAGAAAACCACGAAGATCTCCATAAACCAGGAGCCGTTCATCGCAAACCCACAGAGGATGAGAGCTGATGCTGAGAGTCGACGCGAGATCGTGGAGCTGGTCCGGAGGGAGCTCAAAGGTGAGAGTCAAACTAGTGAGAAGGACACGAGAGTGTTTTGAATCGAGAGGTCCACAGTCTGGATAAAGAAATGGACTTAAGGCTGAATTATAGTTCTGCGTCTTGTCGCAGTCGATTTTGACTTATGGATCTGGGTCGAGGTTTATGCAAAGTACTTGTGTGGAGGTGAATGGAGTTTGTGTTTACAAAAAGAAGCGGGAAATCAGAGGAAAGTAAATGTGCGTAAAGCTGATGTAGAGAAGACCAATCACAGCCCTGATTGTCTGCGTCACTTTCCCTGGATTTGTGCATCGGTTCTACACCGAGTTACAACATTTGGGAGGTGCCTGTGGTGGACGCAGACGCTCTGTGGAGTTCATGACACAGTCCATTTGACACAACCATAAATTGGGCTTAAGAGAGAGTGACCCACAGCCTCCAGCTCCAGTCCAACATGGGAGCGAATTTGGAGCAGAGTTTCATATCAGGAATAGGACTTTAAACCAAAATAAAAATAACAGGATCGAGTAGAGCGACTTAATATGAACATTTTAAGAAACACAGAAAGAGACTCGATGGAGCCAAACACCAAAATACCCTTCCTCACTTCCTGTGAGGAGCTAGCATGTTAGCTAAACCCTATAGTACTTATGCTAAACAAACAGAACAAAATCTAAATTCAAGTTTGATGAATATGAGGAAAGAATGACTTGCCGAGCTCTTCCTCACAGACCTGAGCCTGTGGCTCTTCTCTCTGTAACTGCTGCTCTTCCTGTTTCTTATTCCTAATGTGGAGCTTGGCTCAAACTTCATCTCTAACTGATTATGTGACTGTGTCACGTGAGACAGTTGGAGGGTTCAAGTCAAGGACCTAAACTGCCGCTTAAGACTTTAATATAAAAACACTAATGCAGAACTTCAGTGATGGTCAGGCCCACGTGGTCAGACCGATGGATGTTTACAACAACAGTGTGTTCTGTTCTGTGCTCAACGTGTAGTGAACGCACAACGCACAACGCACAACGCACAACGCACAACGCACAACGCTGTGCAGCTACACAGTCTGCGGTGCAATCCCCTGCTCTAGTACAGTCCACGTGCACTAGCACAGTCCACGTGCACTAGCACAGTCCACGTGCACTAGTATAGTCCACGTGCACTAGTATAGTCCACGTGCACTAGCACAGTCCTCGTTCTCCCCTGGACTCTTTCGTTGGTCTGTTGTGTGTCTTGCATGTGCACTTGTGTGTGGATATTCAGTGCGTTTGTTTCTATTATAACTGACACATCAAATACACACTGGGCTCTGAGGGCGACACGCTGACGCTCTGTACAGCTGATACAGCTGATGTGTTTTCTGAGTCGATGTGGATTTCATCAGTGAATCATTGCAGCTCTAGATCTGGGTGACATCACGTTCCCTTTGTTCTTTTCTTTCTAGAGTCTATGCCACAGATTTATATCGTAAAAGTTAAAAGGTTTGACACTTCTGTGTCTCCACGAGGTCTTATTCAGTGTAAAAGCTGCAAACCCTGTAGTTTGGGCCTCTACAAACATGTTCTGAAATAGATGGGATTCTTCTCTTAGTTTAAAGTTTAGATTCCCTCTAAATACTTACGTCAGGGTCAATGCAAAAGTCAAACTTGTTTCTGTCTTTTAGACGATGCGTCGCTGCCGCCGGAGTGGAGCGACATGAAGAGCAATGAACTGGTGAAACTGGTCCCACTTACACCCGGGTCAACAGAATACACAAAAGCAGAGGCCGAAGTGTCAAAACATGGACTAAAGCTCAACATCATCTCTGTAAGCGCGAATTTACTGGACCAGGACTAAACCAGGACTAAACCAGGACTCAGACCCAACCAGGACCAAGTCAAACCCTGCACAGTGAGGCTGCACTGAAGCGGATCTAAGGCAGTTCTAATGTTGAACTCTTTGCTTTTAGATCGAGCGGGTGCAGAACGTGAGCTTATGGAAGAGTTACCAGATAAAGAAGAAGGAGATGGACACCAAAAACAAAGGCATAAACAACGAGAAGGTGCTTTTCCACGGAACTGGAGCCAAATCCATCGACCTCATCAACAAACAAGGCTTCAACCGCAGCTACGCAGGAGCTCACGGTAACACGAGCACATTCACCACAACACCTCCTGCACGCACGGATCGATTTAAGCAAGTGCACAGACCAGATAGCCAGGCTAGCGCCACCTAGCGCCTCAGCTCAATTTCATTTTACTCCAGCTACTAGGTCAGGGAACGACTAATCAGGGACGGTCCGCTTACGAATGAAAAACAGTCGCTCAATCAGCGAACAGAGACGAGGCCGTGACGTCTAACGTAAGCGTCCATCCGGGTCTGTTTGTAGCTTTGTAGCCAAGCTAGCTTTGTAGCCAAGCTAGCTGCACAGAAACGGCAACGATCGCTGACACTCATGCTTTCCGGACTACACTGACTGTTTGGGCGCATTACACACGTCACGTCCGGTTACGAGCAGAAAGCAGCGATTGGTTAAAGCAAAAAAGAACCCACCCACTGTGGAGCGAACAAATCCCAATGGTGCGAGGTCAGACGGTTTCCACGGAGTGAAAGAAACACGGAGTGAAACCGTCTGATGCATCAGGCTACAGACCAGAGATAATTCAGAATGAACAAAGTTTCTTGGATTCACCTCTAAATCAGTTACCGATGTTCAGGTTTTGCAGGTTCTGCCCGTGTCTGGATGGGTTTCCTGTGGATATACTGTGATACTCGATGCTTATTTTGCTTTTCTGCTGGACCAATATTTGTTAAAGTTAGAATCTAGTTTAGTTTCGACCTTTTGTGGCAGCTCTAAACATGCACAGCAGACTCATTTTCCGGCTGGATGCACATGATCAAACCAAGGACAAGATCTAGAGGCACGTCTCCAGGCCCCTTTGGCCCTCAGTGCTCCTGCCACGTTTAACCCTGAGACACTGAAGGAGTGGGTCAAATGCAAAGTACATGACCTTCCCCTACTATTCTCCACGACGTGCCTGGAGTAGGGGTGTCAGAAGTATTTAAAATCAGATACTAAAAGTAATATCAAAACCAAATACTCACAGTAAGACGGTTCCAGGTTCAGTTCAGCGAGTTTCCACAGTTACTGTGCAGATGCCTAAAGCAGCGTTGGTGCATGAGTCAAATGCAGACAAATTTTCCCTATGGGACAATAAAATGTACTTTAAAAAAGTTCCTGTTACAGGAGAAATTAACCTTTCCTGAATCACATTTAGAAGGATCTGCAGCTGGATCAGAACAAGAGTAAGAGCACAGAGACCAGTCTATACCTGGACCACTGAGGACAACACACATAACCTCAGTATAGAAATGTTAATATTGTGACAACTCCACCTGAGACTTTCCTTTCTCCTTCACAGCTGCGATGTTCGGTAATGGCTCGTACTTCGCGGTGGACCCTGCGTACTCAGTTCGGGGATACTCCACACCAGATGCCAAAGGTCACAAGCGCCTGTACGTGGCTCTGGTCCTGGTGGGTGAATACACCAGAGGTCAGGGCGGCATGATCACTCCTCCAGCCAAAAGCAACAGCCCCAGTGACCTCTACGACAGCGTGACCGACCAAGTGCCCAACCCGTCCATGTTCATCATCTTCAACGACGTGCAGGCCTATCCACAGTATCTCCTCACCTTCACCTGAACTGAATGACAACACGAGGGATACAAACCAGGACTA
>JACN01142314.1:0-11027 GCA_000787155.1 Scartelaos histophorus | reverse complement strand
AAAATTGAGCAATTCTTCTCCACTGATAATATAGTAAATGTGCTGCAGAACGACTCTGTGTCCCACTGGCTGGCCCAGGGAGCACCTCCTGAGAAGCTGCTGCTCGGTTTCCCCACATACGGCCGCACCTTCCGCCTCAGCACTGGGGCTAATGGTCTGGGAGCTCCAGCCAGCGGCCCCGCAGATGGGGGCCCCTATACACGTACTGCTGGCTTCTGGTCGTACTATGAGGTATGTCTGCCCTAAATGAGAGGATACACTAACCTAACACACCGCATACACTGAGCCCCAACAACTTCAGCAAAACTACAATAAGAGACTACAGTCACAACATGAACACACAGCATCAGTGCCGCTCCTACCGTACACGGCAGAACATCGGAGCGGCTCTGTCGCACACATGAGCTCATTTATGCACTATTTAAATATTAACACTATTTACCTGTGAGGCTCCATCTTCAGATTTGCCCAAAACTAATGAAAAGCCTCTTACCTTCTCCAGAGGACTGAAACAGTGTATCCTCTATCCGCTGTCCTGTTGGGTTTGTCTTCAAGGGTGTATTATTGTCCAATATGAAGAGATCAAACGGGTCGAAGTCCCGATCCAGTCAGATCCACGACACAAGGTCCGGAAGCCAAATGGACAGGCTGGTGGTAAAACTAGTCTTAATCTCACTTTCCACTTAACTGAAACTGAAATTTTCACCAGTCCATATTAGCACCAGGACACCAGATAGACTTCAGCCCTTTGGGCACTATGCCCAGGTCAAACTTTTCCGCCCAGAAACGAGCGGGCAGAGGGAGACAGAGCAGAAAGTGACTGCCCCGGGTCCCACAGTGGTAGCGGGTGCTGTGGGTCCCGGCGGCGGGTCTCTGTCAGTGTCTCTGTGGGTCTGTCCGCTGTTCTTGGTCTCTCATTCGCACTCTAGGGGTTTAGGGGGAAGCAGCTAGCCGCCATTTGCCAGTGTGTGAATCAAAATAAGAGCCATAGGATATCACCGTGAACAGATGCACTCATTTCAGCTTAATGCTTCTTTTCTTACTTGGCAAAAAGGTCCCACTATTACTCCATAAAAACTGTTCCTCGGATGTACTTTGACTTGAAGTTGAACTGCCATAACTGTATAGCACACAGCTCTGTTGTTACCCATTCATTAGCCCGACGGGAGAGAGCAGCTGAATCACAATAGGTCTGAAGTGTGCGATAATGCTGATGACCAATGACTTGATTTCAGTCACTCCCCCAGCTGAATCACAATAGGTCTGAAGTGTGCGATAATGCTGATGACCAATGACTTGATTTCAGGTCACTCCCCCCTGAGCCTCCAAGATGTATTTCAAGTTGTAATGTAAAGTAATGGGCAGAAATGATGTAATGACGTCAAGTTTTTTCAAAACTTCAGGCTCCCCCACAGACCTCCATTAATATCAAATATCAAACACATGACACAAGTACAATAATATGACCACATTGAACATGATAAAAATATGTCTATGCAGATACACGTTCAGTTTTAACCAATATATTATACATATAGCCTAATATGATATAACGGCTTTATCATTTTTTATATAGTATAAAGTGCACCACACTTGCACCCTCTAGTCACCAGTCGCCACTGAGTAATATAATATGGGCCCTTTAATGTAAAAGCTTTAAATGTAATAATGTAAGTAATGTGTTGGCATGATTTCTCTCCCATGTGTGTTAGGTGTGTGGCTTCACTCCCAGTGCTACTGTAGAGTGGATCAGTGAGCAGCAGGTCCCCTATGCCACCTATGCCAGTGCCTGGGTTGGCTACGATGATCAACGCAGTTTCTCATCCAAGGTACAAACTCACCACTCTCTCTATTCTTTCTTGACAAACAGACGTACAAACTCACCACTCTCTCTATTCTTTCTTAAACAGACACAAATCCATAAATACAATAATAAATTCAGTGAAACTGCTGAAGTTTTGATGTTGTCATGTAGGTCCAGTTTATGACTGCTCACAATTTGGGCGGAGCTCATGTGTGGACGCTGGACATGGATGATTTCAGAGGCTCATTCTGTGACTCAGGGCCTTATCCACTGGTCAACCACCTCAGAACGTCTATGGGTAAATAAATGACATTATTTTGAAGAATTATCTAGAAACTGGAGTTTGCACATCCTCTTTACCATACATGCATAAACTTTTTGTTGCTTTCTTAGGATTTGGACCCAAGCCTACCACCCCCCCAGCACCCACCACCACTCGGGACCCCTTGGCAGACTTCTGCCGGGGCCGCCCTGATGGCCTCTATGTGAATGTGGCAGAAAACCACTTTTATTTCCAGTGTTTCCA
Organism: Scartelaos histophorus; assembly: GCA_000787155.1. Lineage (NCBI taxonomy): Eukaryota > Metazoa > Chordata > Actinopteri > Gobiiformes > Gobiidae > Scartelaos > Scartelaos histophorus. Next base: position 8,697 of record JACN01142314.1, on the reverse strand, counting down.
GGGATACACCTACCTGCATCGCTGCCAGCCTGGTCTGATCTATTATGACTCCTGCAAATGCTGCAACTGGCCCTGAAGAATTAACAACAAAACAACAAAACAATATGTTGTATGCAGCTGTAACAATAATGCAAGTTCAGATCAAATTGGCAGAATTCAGCTCAAACTGCAATAAACACATCAAACCAAAAAATTGTCTTCATTTTTTTCTTTTTTTTACACACACAGCACCATGATTGGTTAACTAGACTTTTCACTCAGAATATGATGAAGGTTAACCACATCAGGGTTAACTCCACCTGTCCTGACCTGGCCTGAGACTTTTACTGGATTTACAGAGCTCCAGACTGACAAGTAAAAGTGGATTTAAGCTAAATGAACCAGCAGCTAACATGAATCAAACCGGATATTAATGAAGATATTAATGTATTTTACATTAAAAAAAATAAATAAATAAATTTTTATTTGAATGATTAAACCATAGTCTCACAATGATTCAATAACTGCAAGTTTGTGTATTGTCGGTTAGTATTAGTGTGAGACAGAGAGAGTAGACTGAAGAGAAACAATCCCAAATGCTTTTTGTTTAACACTGTTAATGTTTAACAATAATTGATGGCTTAGAAATGTGTATTGTAGAAAATAAGATGACAAACTTTAGTTAAATAAATTATTTTTGTGTTAATTACATTTAGCGATTTAGCTATGTAGCTACAACATCCGCTCATTTGTTAGAGTGCATTGTATTTTCACTATTTTATCAATTTCACGTCATTTAGTATCTGTAAATGTTATCTATAGGGTCTTATAATAAAGTTTTAACGTAAATTAAAGTATTTTTTTTTCTCCATCTACATACTGCAATGCCTTCATACCTTCTTCATACACTTATCATAATGTTGTCCGCATTTTATGTTATTTGTAAAAATTAAAAGTTAAACACTTCATCCACCACCAGATGTGGACAGACTAATAATGCAGGATTACTGAAACATGTGAATGAAACAAACTCCAGGTAAGTTTTTGAAGAGGTACCAACATTCTAATATGGCTTAAAGCTCATAAGGGTCAGTTTTATGTAATATAGGACCTTTAAACAATCATGACATAAGGACATAAAAGAGAGTTACTTATATCTAATCTGGAATGATTAGTTTAATCATTCATCTTCGCTTTGATTTTATCACATTTATTGATGAATTATTCTTGGATTACCTGACTTGGCATGGGCAAAGTACAGGAATGCTATGATGACTACAATTATCTGATGATTACCGATTACTGAAATTATCCAAATGATTATAGTAAAGGTGGTTTGTGAGTTTTATTAGCACATGTATTACCACATGGCATCACAAGGTGGAACAGAGAGTTTTCTGTTTAAGAGAAGCACTCAAATATGCAAGATTTGTGTGTGAAACATGTGAATGAAACAAAACAAATGTCCAGGTATGTTTGTGATGAGGAAACAACATTATAGTTCTCCACAGTAATATCTGTTTCTCATGTAGCCGTGTGGAAAAAAATAATTGCCCACCCCGTTCTAGACAAAGCAATAACTTCTCCATAGACAAAAGCATGTAAAGAAACCCCACCATTAGAAAAGTTACATGATGCTACTTAACTGCCAGCTGAAATAGTTCCTCATGCAAAAGGCAATACAAGGAGAATAAAATTACCCAATTTCTCCAAATTTGAACAGGGTCACTGAAGGTTAATTATCAGGGTCATTCAAGATTACAAAAATTGAAGTTTTAAAGAGCTGAATCGTACTAATGGCATTTTTGTTCATTTTATAAAGGTTGTTGAAAACTTTTTTTCGGCTTGATACCATTATATTGTCATTGAGATACTGCCAAATGTTAGTCTCAAAATAAGATAAGCGAAACAAAAAGCATTAGAATTATTTCAGTTCTAAGATTTCCAATATCATCTTATCTTGCAAACATAGCAACTGCTCTATACACAATCACAAATTAAATGTTGTATATGAGATAAGCGCTCTGTCTCAGTAATCCAGCTGGCAGAGCAGAGCGAGTTCTTGGGGCTATGATGTCGTATAGACTTTTCATTTCCCGGTTCAGTGATGATGACATTAAGTCTAATGTTACTATGAGAAATTAGTATTGAAAGCTTAAGATAAATGTATATTACATGTATTTGGTCTATGTGGTTTCTTTAACAGTTAACTATAAATTATTAACACAGAGACGCATTCTTGTTACACAACTTCAGCTTCAGTCATTTGCTTGGCCAAAACCAGGCCGTTCTATCTTCTGGGTAATATATTAACAATTGATAAGTATTACTCAAAACACAAAGAAAAAAGGATTCTTTAAAAACAAGCCCATTTAGCTATCTTTTTATGAGTGGACCCCACCCCAGCCGACATGTGTATAATGTATATAAGAAGCGAGAAAACGGATAGACAGCGGCTGCATGTAAAGTCCCAAGGTAAGCCTGTTCTGGGGATTGGCGAGGGCCTAAGGCAAATAAAATGACAAAAAGAACAAAAATTAAATGTAGTTACAACAACTCATTTCGTATTTTGGTCTAATTGCAGCAGCTGTCAAATACTACATTACACAAATGTTGGTTATTTCTGCTTGTTTCAGGCAAAGTAAGCTGCTCGGACTCAAAATCAAGATGACAAGATTCACAATCTTATCAGGTACAAATCATAATTAAAATGCCATTAAATATTTTGTCCAATGACTAATCTCTATCTAATGGTTATTCCAAAAAGGCTTGTGTCTGGTGCTGTGCCAACTGGGTAAGTAGCAAGTAATCTTTATTGATTTATTGACTATTAAAGACACATTACCAGTCAATGCACTGTTTTCTTCTTTGTTTTGTATTCCAGCATCTGCATCCCAGATGGTTTGCTATTTCACAAACTGGTCCCAGTACAGACCAGGCACGGGGAAATACATGCCCCAAAATGTTGACCCCTTCCTCTGCACCCACCTCATTTATGCTTTCTCCATCATAAACCCCAAAAATGAGCTGGTGACGTATGAATGGAACGATGAGACCCTCTATAAAACCTTCAATGGCCTAAAGAGCAAGTAAAAGCATTTTTTTTCTCTTTCTACAAAAGCTAATAAAAAACTGGCCATAATCCTAGTTTTACATGCTCTGAAGGAACCCAGGTCTAACAACTTTATTGGCGGTCGGAGGCTGGAACTTTGGATCAACACAGTAAGTACATAAGTTGACTGACTGTCACTTTACATTCTAATTGTTATAATATTTCAATGTTAAATATTTTCCATAAGGTTTTCCATCATGGTGTCCACCCGAGCCAATCGTCAGACTTTTATTCAGTCCTCCATCAAATTCCTGAGGACCCATGGTTTTGATGGTCTGGACCTGGATTGGGAATATCCAGGATCCCGCGGAAGTCCCCCAATTGACAAACAGAGGTTCAGTCTGCTGTGCAAGGTCTGTGTTCAACTACAAAGTATAGATTTATGTTCTGCTTATCACATTTTTACAACAAATCTATTGACTGTTTGTCTGTAGGAACTTGTAGAAGCCTATGCAGCAGAGGCTAAGTCTTCAGGCAGACGTCAGCTTATGCTAACTGCTGCAGTGTCTGCTGGAAAGGGAACCATCGATGCCGGATATGAGATCGCTGAGATTGCAAAGTACTGAAATGTTTATTTGAAAATATATCCAGTCCAAATTTGAGTCTAACCGCCATGTCTTTTTAGATACTTGGACTTTATTAATGTGATGACCTATGACTTCCATGGAGCTTGGGAGCGATTCACCGGACACAACAGTCCACTGTACCGTGGCTCACATGACAGTGGTGATCTCATTTACTTCAATACAGTAAGCAACGGATACTTTATAGTTTTAAAGGCACTGAGGAAAACCCAGTAAGTGTATAGTGCTTGGATTCTGTCATGTTAGGATTTTGCCATGAAATACTGGAGAGATCAGGGGACCCCAGCAGAAAAACTGATGATGGGCTTTGCATCTTACGGCCGCACTTTCCGCCTGAGTTCTTCCAACACTGGTGTAGGAGCTCCCGCAAGTGGAGCGGCCTCTGCTGGAATATACACTCGGGAAGCAGGATTCTGGTCGTACTATGAGGTACGACTGCAGCCCCCAGAATATTTTTTGTTTCATTTTTGTTTCTCTTGTTTTTGTATAATATTACAATTAGTTAAAAAAAGAAGCAAAAAACCCTGCAGCAGCCACCCGTTAATAATCACTAAAGAAATCTTTTTCATCTTCCAGATCTGCACATTCTTAAAGGGAACCACAATCCAGTGGATCAGTGACCAGAAAGTTCCCTATGCCAGCAAAAACAACGAATGGGTGGGATTTGACACCAAAAACAGCTATGAGATTAAGGTATGTGGAACCTCACTAGGCCTGTCACGATATGAACATTTGAAATCCAATATATTGCTGAAGAAAATACAGGAGATAATTAAATAAAAAGACATAATTTTGAAACTAAATTACACCACTAGCACAACAACCCTTAAGCAGGGTTTATTCCAAAAACAGTTGTAACTATTCTAAAAACATTAGTTCTGATAAATAAATAGCAAGATGAAATAATTTAGTATTTTGTGTGTATCTGTCATGAATCATAGAAGGTATTTCAACCCTCTACAGCTCATACTGTAAATGCATCAGTCTGGAATTACAGTTTATGTCTGGCCCACATTAGTTCAGCATTTCAAATAAAACCAATTGGAGTAATAAAGACACATTCAGTTAATTGTACCAGAGTAGAAATACACATTTTAAATGAACCTACAGGTCCAGTATATGAAGGACAATGGATTTGGAGGTGTATTCGTTTGGGCCTTGGATTTGGATGACTTTAATGGAGAGTTCTGTGGACAAGGAAAGCACCCACTGTTGAACCATCTTCGCAAACTTGTTAACAGCGGTTAGTTTACCCTCTAAAATAAATGTTTAAAATTAATTCTTGAAATTACCTATTTTAAAAGCTAATTATATTATTCCAAAACTTCTATGCAATTACAGGGGTGCCTCCACAACCTGACACCACTACCACCAGACCAGGCACAACCACAAACAAGCCCACCACCGCTAGACCAGTTCCAACCACAAACAAGCCCACCACCACCACCGATGGACCAGTTCCAACCACAAACAAGCCCACCACCACCACTGCTGGACCAAGTGATCCAACAACCACCCGGACTACCATCCCTGTGCCCGGGAAAGGCTTCTGTAAGGGCAAGCCCGATGGAATATATCCCCACCCCACCGACAACACCAAGTTCTATGAGTGTGCAGGGGGACGGACCTATCTGAAGAGTTGCGGTGGGGGCACAGTGTATGATGATAGCTGCAAATGCTGTGACTGGCCCAGATCTGACTGAAGGATACTTTGTATGTCATCTGTAAATGTGTACGTTAAAATATAAAGGTAAAAAAATATAATAAAGTTTTATCCAACTTTTACTGTTCTATGTATGCATTTTTGTATTAAACTGTTGGCGAAGATTTTGTGGTTGATATGACATTTTAGATAGAGGGCAGGCCATCATGATCTAAAATGGGGGCACATAAAAGATCCGACTGATTCTGATCCTACAGAAAGAAATTCTGCTTCTGGTTGAGGGTCCATCTAATGCTTTTCTTCATGGAGATGTTATTGCTTTGTCTGGAATGTTTCACAGTATGAGATTCTTCATGGAGAAAAAACCAGATACAGACTGACACAGGTCAGATCTATGGAGAGGCAATCCCACTCACAGTCTTTTTTTCTATTGATTTTTGCACAATAAAACCTCCGGTAATAAAAAAAAAAGTAAGGAAGAGCTGTTTAATGTCATTCTGTGGAACAGTCCAGGTAGAGCAATGACATATCTATAGAAACAAGCAAGTGACGAACCCCCAACCAACAAATTACATAGTGTACCTTTAATATGGGAATATTATATAATTTAAAGCGATAAATAATGTCCTGTGAATAATGTTGCATCACAGTTTGAAATCCTGCCATTCTCTCCACCTTTGGTTTGTAAGATGTTAACATAAAATAATATAACAGCTTTTATGCTTTGATTGTGTTGAAATGATCATGTTTTGATGCCAACAAATCAGGAGGCTACATGAGGCCAATGTTCACAGGAGTTACCGGTACTAAACGTAGAGTCCATTAAGACCAGTCATTTTGTGTAAGCCGTTTATGCCTGTTATGATATCTAATCTACTGACTAACTCACACTGACATTGATACTTTTGAAAAAGATGTCAGAGATGAGCATTTCTTATTTGTAATAAAAGCAACAATGTGGAGTTTACACAGTGTGTGGAGAACGTTACAGGTGTTTGCCAATTTATTCAAAGATGATTCTTATCTTTTAATTTTGAGCAATTAAAGCTCATGAAAGACTCTCACACAAAATAATGAAAACTTTAAAATGAATTCATTTTAAAGGTGTGTAGGTTATGAATTACTTATAGTCTGAATTCAAACCCTTGACAAGTATACATTTACAAAATGTGAAATATCTGTGTTTTTTGACCAATATTTAAGTGGTTAGTTGTTAGTAAGCAATTATTTTACTTTTAATTTTGAGCAATTAAAGCTCATGAAAGACTCTCACACAAAATAATGAAAACTTTAAAATGAATTCATTTTAAAGGTGTGTAGGTTATGAATTACTTATAGTCTGAATTCAAAAGACTTTATAAGTAAACATTTACAAAATGTGAAATATTTGTATTTTTTGACCAATATTTAAGTGGTTAGTTGTTAGTAAGTAATTATTTTACTCTCAAAGTTGCAACCTAGTTACACTAGGCTCTGGACAAAGGTAATGTAGTTGGGGAAGTCTTTCTTGACCTAAAAAAGACCTTTGAAATGGTCGATCATAGTATTTTATTGGTTTATTGTTAAGTTACAACAGTTCAGTTTTATAAAGGACACTGTTAAATGGTTCTCATCCTAAAGTGAGAACTGAAGTAAATTTGGGTAAATGGGACTACATTACAACTACTAGCCAATCCCTTTTGAGTGCCACAGGAATCTATATTGAGCCCCTGCTTTTTCCATATATATTAATGACTTCCCTCAATGCTGTCCTACTGTTAATGTTCAGATATATGCTATGTGTTGCATGCAGCTGCAAAAACAAATTGAGTAATGCCTCACAGCAGGTCTCAAAATAGCTTAGAGTGTCACACTTGACTTTGAATGTGAAAAAAACGTTTTTTCTTTGTTTTTTTGGTGTGTACACAAACAAAAAACTGTGATTTTGAAGTGACTATTCACAATGAGGAAATTCAGTCAGTTAAATACCTCATTGCCTCATTGAAAATTGAAAATGTATAATTTTGTTCTGCCAGTAACAGTTTATATGTTCTTGTTCATGATAAGACCATCATGCCATGCAACATTTTACAGTTTTGTTTGCCAACTGAAACTCATTTGTGTAAGTTGACCTGAAAAGGAAATTGCTGTTCTGATATGACTGTTGGCCCACATGACACTGATGCTATGTAGTCACGAAGCAACTGAAGAAAGTCAATGATTGTCTACATATGGTTCAGGAAGACCACAGGATTGTTATATTGTCCAATTATGACAAGAAAACAATTATGCTCCTCCTCTTAGCTTCTGTATAAAATATGTCAGAACCTTGATGTGATTTGGGTTTTTCCTCAATCTGGCAAGGTGAGGACGGATAGGTACCTATATTGCTGGTTTGTCAATGCGCTTATATTGAATTAATCTAACTCTTATATTACAGTGATCCCCTCAAGTTGGTTGAAGATGACCAAGCTTACACTACTTGCAGGTAATAATAAGTTAATGGAAGAAAAAAAAAAGTTTTAAAAATCTCTCTCAGCCATACTTTGCATTTGTTTAATAGATAATTATTGCTCTTTTGCTCCTATAGCTGTGTGTTTTGTGTGTTGTATTTGGTAATTGCAGTATTGCTAGTTTTAGATTCTAAATGGTACAATGAAAGCCAAATAATTTCTGAAGCTACAGGAAGTCGCAAGGATTGAGAATGCTTTGATAGCTCAGATTATGTTTCAGCAAACTGTTATTTCTCCCTTTGTAGGCTTATGCCTGGTGCTATGTCAGCTCGGTAAGTATATTTAGACACATTTGTAGTCAGTTCTCTCGCTTAATTTGTGGTTTTCTCAATGAATCTCCTTTATGTCCTGTCAGGCTCTGCCACTGACATGGTGTGCTACTTCACCAACTGGTCCCAGTACAGGCCTGGTGATGGGAAGTTTATGCCCCAAAACGTGGACCCCTTCCTCTGCACCCACCTGATCTACGCCTTCTCCATCATCAACCACGCCAACGAGCTGGTTACCTACGAGTGGAATGATGATGTGCTCTACAAGTCCTTCAATGCTCTCAAGACTAAGTGAGTGGGGACTGTTCTGACAGTTTCAAAAAGCACAATATCAAGGATCACAAACCAATCTTGGTAAATAATATTTTAACCATTGGCTAATTGTCTTTCACATATATCACGTAGGAATCCTCATCTGAAGACTCTGTTGGCTGTTGGTGGATGGAATTTTGGCTCTACACAGTGAGTAATTGTATATGGTTATTGCAACAAAATAAAATAAAATAAAAGTGTAATATGTCACATTAATGCCCCCAAATGTGTTGTTGTTGCAGTAATTTGGATAATCTCTAATATAGTTATTAAACACCTGATATTA
>KN494110.1:51747-77652 GCA_000787155.1 Scartelaos histophorus | reverse complement strand
TAGTAGTAGTAGTAGTAGTAGAAGCCTCTGTTGTATCTTACCCCTCACATCCCGCAGACACCGGGACCCTGGAAGTGTTGCCCCCGCTGGAGGCTATTCGCATGTGAATAGGAAACATTCCCCCGATCACCACCTTCTTCTTAACATCCTTGTATCCGCTCAGGTTGAACTTGGCCTTCAGGTTACAGGTGGCCACTGCTGACACAGACACAGGGAAGTAGAAAAGTAGACAAAATGGAAGAACACAGAGCCAGATTTTCATGTTGAGTGAACGCTCCGACGCTGGATGTGGCAGGGAAAAACATGCAAGTGTGACAGGTGTCTTACAGGAGCTACCATCTCTGGGGAAAGGCCTGGAAGACAGACAGAGTAAGCAGCCAATGCAGAAAACTGTAGGTTCAAATTGTATTGCTCTATCAATATTGTACAAAAATAATTCCTATAATTCCTTGAAGGTACATATCAATAATATATAGTGGGAAAGTGAATTTAAAGGGCTCATATTATGCCTTTTTCTGTTCTGTGTTATACAAACATTCCTGGAGTTATGTTTTGTTTGATTCACAGATGTTTAACACACAATTTACACACATTTAGACAGTTCCACCTTGTCATGCCATGTGGTAATACAGGAAGTGCTCCACTGTCTTTTAAATTCCATACACCTTCACATTTGAATAATTTCAGTCCTGGAATTGCTACTGAACTAAAGGGAAAATTAAGCTGTTTACTTGAAATCTACCTCTTCATGACATCACAAGGTGGAACAGAGCATTTTCAGCTTTGCAGATGTAGACAGACTAATAATGTGAATGAAACAAAACACAACTCCAAGTATGTTTTTGGGAGGTAACATCCCAAGTCAATTTTGTGTTGAGGACCTTTAGAGCCACACCTTTTAGCATGTAACCTTTTTTTCCGTTTTGTTTGTGTTTATTGTATAAAAGTAGAAAAACATGTCCTTACTGTGAGACAGCTTACATGTCCATAAACCTCAGGGGAGGGTCTTCTCCTGCTCATAGCCTAAGGAATAACATTTCCATGGAAACAACCACAGTTGTGTATCTTAAATGTATCTAGTTCCATGGAGAATGTTCCAAAGTATGATTTTAACTTTTTTCCATAATCACCTGCATGTGACGTGCCACCTCCACCACGCTATACTGCACCTTCTAAAAAAAATCGGTGTCAAAATCATCCATTTCATTGTATTTTACACTGATACTATATATTTTTTCTGTATAAGTTTATTGAGGCGCCACAGGCTATAGATACTAATTGGCAGTTGCATGTGTTGACTTGCACAGCCCTGACACAACATTGTGGCATTGCTACTGTTCCAAAAAAGCTGCGGTCCCTTGGGTGCAGGTCTGTAGCTTGTTGATGGGTGACTCAACTTGTCTTGTCATGTTCGATAGACCCCTGGGAGACTAACATACCGTATTTTCAGTGGCCTACACCTGAGCTCCTCTTTATTATGACATAAAATTAAAGTTAAGAGCTACAGTAATGCATTACCTGCTGTCAAAGAAGCAATAGTCAAGCTACTTTGTATTGAAATGTATTTTACAAAACCAACTGTTTGCAGATTCTATAAAAGTAACATTTTTAAAGACATATCACACATAAAACTTTCAAATAATGTACATAACTTTGGGACTTATTTTTCTCTTCTTTTCCAACAGCCTTAAGTGACACTAACATGCTTTGCTTCTGTTCTTCACTTTTTTTCGGAGTAAAATTTTTTTCACCAAGTCCTTTAAGAAAGGTAATCTATTGATATTGTCATCCATTATATCAATAACAATGCTTATTTGGGTAAATCTCAAAGGAGTATATAAGTACATGATTTAATTCGACATTAAAACATTAATGCAATAAAATGCCAGTAATACATTTCAACATGGAGATCTTTATTAAAGCTCAGTTTTTTATTGTACAAATGTCACTGTAGTTGAAACTGCATGCAGTGGCTTGGTTTGAGGCACATTACTAAGGAGAACAAATTTGAAAAAACACATTAATTGCATAACTTAATCTTATCAATATTGCAGTTAAATTACAACTACAAAAAATGTAGGTAACCGACAAGCCAAATGATTTCAATGAAGATTGCAGAATACACAAATAAGGCTGAATAAAAGGAAAACACTATAAATAGCAGTTAAGACATGTCAGAAAGTAATTCTTTTTGAATTTGCCAGTATCTCTATTAAAGGTATGTATATAATATGGGATGACAGGCACAAATCTATTGTGATGGAATGAGAGAATATGTATAATTGTACAAGTATTTGAGCTCGGTAAAACCTGAGCACTCACAGAGGGCTGAAGGACGAGTGGTAGCCAAGATGTGCATTGTATCATCTATAACAGAAACATGGAGCTGTAATGCCTTTGAGAAACACAGTGAACTTGTGTTGAAGCAACAAACTGCCATGTCCACCTGACCACTACCCAAGACCATCTGAACAACTCTGTTAGGGACCTGGCTTTGAAGCAAAGGGTTAAATGGTGTGCAAAAGTCCCTCTGCACTGAAAAGAGGAGACAACACAAAGACCGGTCATCCACACAATGCAGATAAAAAATTTAAATGTAGTCATCCGTCATCAGTATGTCCTCGTGAAAGATTGCAGCATAAAAAGAAAGATAATGGGAGAATCTCTGGGAAGGTTAGACCACAGAATTCTTAAAGAAAATATGAGTAGGCACATCTAAAATTGAGCCATCATATTGACTTTTGGTGAAGCTATATGCACCTGGGCCTGACATGACTGCAGGCCAATCTTCACCACTGTTCAGTTCAAGTTGGAGAGGAGTACAGAGTTCAGTAACGTGTAACAACATATTCTGTTGGCAAAAATTAGCCTCATGGAAATTGGTCACAGGATTTTTCTGTGCAGGTTACTTTGGACAAAAAATATACAAGCAGAAAGGGATCGTCTCATGCTGAGAACATTGTCCTATACTCCCAAAACGAAACCAAAAGAAAAAAAAAAAAAAAAAAAAGACACCTTGCTGTTGTTCCATTTTAAAATCATTATGCTGTATATAACTAGATTTTATATATCACACATCTCACAATCTGAGGCACAACATCAAAGTCCACTCTTAGGAACCTCCACAGTCACAGCATGGAGTTGCTTGCTTTTTCATTAAATTACCATAAAGCAGCAGCAGTTTCAGATAAATTCTTCATTGTCATACATTAACCAAAATGACAACTATCAATTACTAACATTAGTCAATTCTTATTGGCAAAACATTAAGACCCAAAAGATGTGATGTGAGTGGAGTAGACGCGTCTTTGTCACAGTACAGTCTGCCTTCCATGGGAATGTGTTGGAGTGGACAAACAGAGGAAGGACAGGAGAGAAGGGCGAGCCATCTCTGAGATCAGCCGAGTGTTTGTGCGTTGTGTGTGTATGTAGTTGTGTATATTTGTGTGTAGGTGTGTATCCTCCTGTCAACATACACACTATTCCCACTCTGTGGTGCCAGGAGGTTTGGAGGTCAGGTCATACATCACTCTGGAAATGCCTGGGATCTTTTTGATTTCATTCACCATTTTTAAAACCACCTGGGGAAAAAAAAGACGCATGAAATAATACACCACAATAACACTGCATATCTGTTTCCCGTTTGTCTGGTACCTCCTCTGGGATATGGCTGCCTGGCATGGCAGGGATTCCTGTCATGAAGTCGCTGGTGATGAAAGTGCGAACCACAACAGAGCGCCGACACGAGGGCTGCTTCTGCAGAGGGTCACGGTCAAAGTGCAGCGGGACCAAGATCACCGGCATCTGGCTGATTTTACCAGAGTAACCTTGAAAAAGAAAAAAAAACTAGGGAATGGCTACCATTTTTATTGTATTTAAATTACAGTTAAATGTTTTTTTTATTTTTTATTTTAACAATCAAGTATGAAATATCTTGTGCAGCAGGAACAGTGACGGCTGTTTCAAGCATTTTATAAATAAACTTGACTTTGACCACACTTACCAGACTCTCTGAGGATAGAGTGAGCTACAAAGTCAGCCTGTCTCAGTGTGCTCAGAACGCCTGTGGTCAGGAAGGTGGGAGTAATGTCTGTCGGAGGCTCCTTTACAGGGGACCCAAAAATATACACCACTCTGGATAGAAAAAAACAAAGTGTACCAAGGGGTATCTTCTCACCAACAGCTACTGGAAACTCTGGAATGACATCTATACCTGTTGATGCTATGGCACATGCGCGGGATCAGTCTGGCCAAGAACATGAGAGATTCCCAGTGTGGAGATTCTTTACTTGTGACACCACATACATAACTGTACGATCTGCAGTCGCCCTGAATGAGGAACAAGTTACAGGTTAGAATCGTTTACAAGTATCAGAGCAGGTTTTACCTTCCTGGCTTTTACAGCTTCAGTCTCAGAAGATATTTGACTCACATGCCTGACTCACAATTTGAGGTTAAGACCAAATTTAAACGTCTGGAAAAAACAGGAAGCAACGGGACACACCCACTGTACACTCACTCTCAAGCACCAGTGTTTGGGTGAGAACAGTACGTGAGCATACTATTGTGACTTCAGCTCTAACAGCTACTCATCAAGACTCGAGAGAAAGTAAGAGTTATATTGACATGCTTGAATATCTGGGTGGAGTTTGTTGTTGTAGTTTGTGGTTAACCACAATAGCAATTTCACCAGAGAAGCTAAACACACTGGTCTGTACTATTTTAAACCCACACACACTCTTAAAGGGACAATTTTCTGATCCATGCTATAATCCAAAACCTTTCATAACTGATTTTTTGTTTTGTTTCATTCACACGTTTAGCACACAGATCTTGCGCTTTGGAGATGACGGATTACTCAGACATGTGTAAAAGAAACAAAAACAAAACTCCAGGAATGTTTGTGATGAAGTAACAAAATTCCAACATTGTCAAAAGGTCACAGCACTCAATTTTGCATAATATACCTTTAAAGTAATTCAGAGACTTGATTTATTTTGAGGCGAGCATTTAGCAGGTAAAAAGCACTACCTGGACACCAACAGTTTTGATGGGCAAAAGGAAGGCATTGAGTGAATGAAGGCTGGTGATCTGCATTAGTTTCTCCTCCTCCTCATCTGATATGCACGACTTGACTCTCTGAAGCAAGGCATGGGGCTAGAGAGGACAGGCACGGATTTTAATATTTACACCCTGGCTATTAAAGCATATCCATACTGTAAGAATAAACAGGTAATACGTTTTTTGTTATATAACATTGAAGAAATACTTACCTTTTTGACACTGGCAGAGAAGTCTGTGATAATTTTGAGAATATTGTTTGTCTCTGCAAAGTCTTTACAGATATAAGGTTCCTCTGCGCAGATCACACGTATTGACAATCCAGGACCTGCAGAAAGGACAAATTCAACGACATGTCAGCTGCATAAATAATAGCAGGCCACGTTCACAATTCACATTGTTGCATTACACAGCACAGGTGTATATGACTCTACTTACCAGGGAAAGGGTGGCGAGAGACTATTTCCTCTGGCAGGCCCAGCTCTCTTCCCAAAGCTCTGACCTCATCTTTGTGGAAATCTTTAAGTGGTTCGATTACTTTTCCCTAATCATAAAACAAACAATAAAAATAGAACAGATCTACCAGCCGAGTTCTGAAGCATTATAAACATGACCCTTTTCAAATGTCAAGTTGTGATGCAGGGTTGTCTTACCTCATCTCTGAGTTTTCTGACTAGCTCTGTGTCATTGTGGTGCGTTTTGATGACTTCTGCCTTGCCACTGGCCAAATGAGAGGCACTCTCTATCAGGTCAGGCCTTAAAGTGCCCTGAGCCAGGAAGACCTCCTCTGGCTTCAAATTCATCTCACCTATAACCTCATTTGCCACCTATAGATTTAAAAAAATAATGATATGAGTAATAAAAACATGAGATTCATTTGAAAACGTGTTTGCAAAAAATACAATACCTTTACAAATGTGTCTCCTATGATTTTTCTTTTCTCCTCTGGGTTTGTGGTCATATTTAATGTCTTGCTTATCCTCTTCCTTGGCGTTCTGTCCTCTTCTGAGATTGGAAGAGTGGTTGTTCCATTGTAGAAGGTATGTGCTGCATTCACCACTGAAAAACAATCAGTCACAATTATAATCATTATAATTCCACATTTCATCCCATTATCATCCCATTTCATCCCATTTCCAATTCAATACCTCTGAGTTTAATTCCAAGTTTTGTAAGGGCCTCTTCCACACTTTGACTTTCTCTCTTTCTCATGAAACCATTGTCAATGTGAACAGCTATAACCTGTTCTTGGTCCAGGGCTTTGTTTAAAAGGGCTGTGCACACTGTGGAGTCAACCCCTCCACTGAGAAGCACCTGGAGATAAAAGCAAACAAAACTTAACATTCATTATCAAACCCAACTCAAAGTCAACAGTAATTACTTACCAGAACTTTTGACGTGCCCACTTTTTCCCTGATCTCACTGATGCAGTCCTGCTGACGGTTCAACACCGTAAAATTATTTGTGCATCCAGCAATGTCAAACAGGAAGTTTCTCAACATAACCATGCCTCGCTCTGTCAAGTCTACTTCTGGATGAAACTGTGTCCCATAAAGTTTCTTCTGTTCATTTGCAATACCTGAGAGGAAAAGCAGGATGGATCTAAAATTATGATAGGTTAAAGAGGAAAACATTATGCAAATAAATGGTCTTTGCCGCACCAGCAATTATGTTTCCAGACTGGGCGACCACTTTAAAGCCATCTGCCACTTTATCCACACTGTCCCCGTGCGTGAGGAGAACAAGTTCCTCCTTCTGAAGGCCTCTGATTGACAAATACAAATGTTCAGAAAATATCCACTGCAAACTGGTAATGACTACCATAAAACTTGATTTTTTTAAAATGGATATAATAATGGTACTTTTATGTGAAGAGTACACAAGAAACATGTGACACTCCAAGTATTACCTAAAAAGAGAGCAGGTATTATCCAAGCCAATACTGAACACGCCATCCTCGCGCACACTTTTTTTATGTACTGAGCCACCAAAGACTTTATTCAGCATCTGTCATAATAAATACATATACATGTAGTAAAACAGGTGATCTAGACATGATGGAAAGATATTTTACATTAATCCAGCAGATGTCAATTGACAAACAGTAACAAAGACAGACAGAAATAGGTTGAATATACCTGCATCCCATAACAAATTCCTAAGACAGGCTTTCCGATGGTGAATATGGCAGGATCAAACCAGGGGGCATCTTCTGCATAAACAGAGGCCGGGCCTCCTGATATTATAATAGCTCTAGTAGGGAAAAGACAGCAATTATAAAAAACAGTACATGATGAAATGTAAAAATGTAAAGATATTTATCACCTGTAGCCTTGCTCTCGGAGGGCAAAGGCTGGCGTCTCTAAGGGGAGGATCTCTGAGCGCACACACAGCTCTCGCACCCTTCTGTCAATGACTTTTCCATACTGGGCCCCTGCATCCAGGATCGCAACAGCCCCCTCATACGACCCATTCTGCTCTGCAGGGCTGATCTCCAGCTGTAGAAAAAGAAGACAGTATCAAACAGTAAAGTGTGTTCCATTACTCATGTGATGCAGGGTTTATAATCATACAACTCGAAAATTAGTGTGAAAATTAGGCAATAGCCCTAATACAATTATGCTCATGTGAGCATCATTGCAAATCGTACAGTCTCTAAGTAAATTCACATGAAACCCACAGGTTACAATCAAAGCTAATCGAATCTAAACGCACGGGGACATAATTTTTACAAGTTAAATATTGGCTTAAAAATTGCAGATTAAGATGTGAATTGGTTGTAAAAGTGGAAACAATGGCCCACGTGGATTGTGCATGGAAAACTTCCGCCGTGAAACTTCTCCTGAAAACACCTGGACAGAGAAAGCATCTGTCCCAATTCTATAACAAAATAAGTCTACATGAGGTAAAACCCCCGTTGATTCTGCATTGAACATTAAACCTACGACAGAAACAAACACTACTAAAAAGGAAGTTAGAAGTATCTCTCATGTCATCCGGTTTGATGGATTTAACAGTAATATCCTCACGTTTATCAACTCAAGTAAAAGTGACATTGGCGCGAGTCAAGTCTCCGTTACACACCCCACAGTTTATCACCTCACACGCCTGCCTTTTAAATTCACTTTAAGTCAGTGTTACGGGCAAAGCTGTGGGATTTTTAGTTTTGACAGCCCGGTCAAATCTAGCTAACGTTACGCATTTAAAGCAGCGCATTAGCATGCTAGCTCACAGACAGGTAAACACATAGACATCAGTGGGGCGCAGCGCTAGCCTGTTAGCAGCACGTATGTAGCCGAGCTAAGCTAAACCCACGCGGTGGTGTAAAGGGGGAAAGGGTGGTATTGCCAGTCCCCGTGAGATGAACACAACCGAGAGGACCAAGACCAACGGGCGACATTGATCTGTTCACTTTAACATAACTAAAATACCAGCAGATATTAGTGTCTTTATGCAAACAGCATGTTAATGTGGCAGTAACACTGCAACAGGCTTACTACGCCGCGCTCAGTCCCTCGGCAGCCTGAGCCTCTTCATGCAACACAACTTTCTCCAGAGATACACAGAGGCCATCATTTATCCGGGGATGCCAGCCATACCCGGGTTTTGGACATAATGTCAGCCAGCTGACGGCAGTAGGGCTGTGTCTGTGAGTACGCCTTTCTACACTGACCTTGCTGTCTCCGTTGCACAGAGCCATGGAGGACTGAGTGTTGTGGAATGAGCTCTCCGTCCCGGAGAGAGAGCTGCGATGGTCCGCCTGTGGCTCAGCACGCCGACTACTGTTGCGAAAGAGCAGCGGTGCAGTGTGGACCCTGAGTGGACAGACAGGCAGGGCTCTCACCTCCTCTTTGGGCTTCAGCTGGCAGAGTACTCTCACTTGTTTGGACGAAAAAAAAAACTTTGACTCCGAACATGTGCATAAATGTGACTGTTAAGGGGGTGGAGCACAAAATCACAAAATTGGTGTGAAGAAGACAGCTCCTCCTGGTGCAGGGCTCCTCAGTTTGGTAAAACATCTTATAGTACCTGACAAAATTAAAGAAATTAAAGTCGTTTATAGTCAGACTTTCAATTGGATTCTAAAATAATATGAAATCCATCAGCTCACAGTGAGGAATATTTTAGTATACCCAGTTAAATTATGATCCATATTTACAAATTACCTACAAGGTTTAGTTTTGAGTTACAGTTGCCTACATTAAAAGCACATTTAAAGCAGTTTTAGGACTTTAGAATGCCACCAAGGTTTTTTAATCTATACATGAGTTCTACATATAAGAACCCAGTATTATTAGACCTTTTTTCTTTTCTTTTTTCTCTCCAATTATTACGATATTTGGTAGTATTTACTTGGTGTAGCCTATGGTACTATTGCATAAGTCCAGTACAATACTGCTGTGTGCAGACTCAGGCAACTCAGGTATGTGACACAATACTGTGTTCTTTAACACACTGCTGATTTGTCTTGGAAAGGGTTAAGCTACTAGCCAAGAAACTGTCAGCTTTCAACATTTTTACACATTTTGTTTAACAACATTTTATTACCTGATGATTTCCTATTTTTTAAGGAGTGTGCTCTTCTTGGAAAGCCAAAAAACAAAAAAGCCAAAGAAAAGCAAAAGGAATCTAACAGTTAGGCTCCAGAATTCACAGAAACTGTTATATAATTTTCTTGCTAAAAGGGAGGCTCATATGGTAAAGTGTACCTTCTCAGGAATATGTATTTATTTATTAAGAATGAAAGAAAAAGAAAGAAACAGAAAAGCAAGAAAAAACACATTGAGAAATCTTTTCCAAACCTTTTATAACCTACATAAATGTAGGAGACACACGTTCACATGATCTGATTGAGTGATGTTCACGTGCATAATTACCGAAATTGGGGCAGAATTTTCCAATTAGGCATGGGAGGATCATGTGAAGGGTAATTGTCACCGAGCGCCCTCTTATGGACATAATAGCCTATGAGTAAATAAACAAAAAGGGCAAAAAGTGAGAAATGTTTCTCATAAAATACGTTTTTGTGTTGTGTATGTAAAATAAGCTAAGGCATTAATTGAGTCTCTTTATCCCGCTGTCACGTGGAATAAAGTGGTTTCACATGCGACCAAACACAAGGAAAAGCATGTGGTTATTCATTAGTCCGTTCTCTAAAACTGCATAAAGTGATTACAACTTTACTGGATGAAATATATAGATATATGTTACTCCCTTGATACTTGGGGTCAACTAGGACAAGAGGGTGTCTGTAGTTCATGTAAAAAAGATGTAACTTTCATACCACTCATACTAAATAAGACTATTGTGACTGAATAGTTCTTGCACTCTTCACTTCCCACGACCTCGTGACACTCCTACACACAAGTGTTGTTTAGAGATACGGCGTTTTATTTCAGCCACAAACTAAAAATAATGCTAGTTAAACACTGTGTGACTTTTGCAAGATCAAATTGGAGTCTCTTCTTTAATCAATTAAGCGCATTACGCCATTATGAGTGATTTTCTATTATGCTGGTGAGTAAGCGGAACCTTTGTGATTGTCGTTGCGACACGTCAGCTTGAAACAGTCGGACCCGTGTTAGCGCTGCACAGAAACACTTCCGGACTGTTCTGTGTGTGTTGATTCATGAAGTGACACGACTTAAACCGCACTTTTGTCGTTTTCTCTCGGGTTTGTTGCCTTATTTTTGCACGTTTAAATCATCGATCGATTATACAGCGTTGTGGGAACTAAGCCTGGTTTTCATTAATAAATTAACTCACTTGTGTTGAATTCGCATGTTGTTTGGTTTGCTATCACCATCACCAGGTATGCATGCTATCATCTAGAGATTTTGCATGTGCATGTTTTCGTCATGTCTTGTGCTCGAAATGAAACCTTAGTGGAGATTGAGGTAAATTTAAATTATTATCCTGATTTCCGCATATATCCTTAGTGCACCTACAGACATAACTTAGTCTGTAAGTGCACCTGTCTGTTGACACCTTTTACGTGTCATACGTCACTGTTTCTCTCATTTCAAAGCCACAAAGTCCCCTGGCATCTCATTAAATGTTTTATCTTTTGGTTTGTTTCTCAGATTATTATTGAAATTGAAATTATTATTGGTAAATTTTGGTAATTTTGGTGTTGTTTTTGGTAATCTTAAAAAAAACCCAAAAACAACAGAATATTTTATGTTAATGTAGGCAAAACTGAAAGCCCCCAATTGATTTGTCAAAATGGCTTTGTGGACAAAACTGTTCTCTTCAGTATGAATATCACCATGTGAATAGTGGTTGTTGTTACATTTCCTCTTATTGCTTCTAGATTGGTGCAGGGCACATCAAGCCTGATGTCTGGTGCACCAACATGGAGCACTCAGATCTTCTCACGCGCAAGAACGGACGGCAGAGGAAGATGGCTGGTTCATTTCTCTCTGAAAACTTAAAGGACTCCGATAGGGTGGAGATGAGCTCCTCTGAATCTGAGATGGAGGGAGAATCAGATGGTCTGATTAAATCCTCGGACTCTGAAGGCTCATCCAGGAGGCGTCCCAGGCCACAACAAGGTGTTCGTGGTGAGATGGGAAATATTATGTTGCTTTTATTCCTTTATGTCCTGCAAGGGATTCCTTTAGGACTTGCTGGAAGCATTCCACTCATTCTACAAGGCAAAGCTGCAAGTTATAAAGACCAAGCCTTTTTTAGTTTTGTTTTTTGGCCTTTCAGTCTAAAACTTTTTTGGGCGCCTCTAGTAGATGCACTTTATTTTAAAAAGTTTGGTAGAAGGTAAGTGTGTTTTGCTTTTATTCTATTTAATAATCTGTGATAATATTCCAATTTGACAATTCTGCCTGTTACTCCAGAAAGTCATGGCTGGTGCCCACACAATACCTTCTTGGTATCTTCATGATTTGGCTTTCATTTACTGTTAATGAGTTGCTGCAGAGAGAGAGTGGACCTGATATAGTTACACTAACAGCAGTTTTCTTCATGCTAGCCTTTTTGGCTGCCACACAGGTACTTCTGGAATATGTGGAAAAACATTATAAGGAAACACAAAGATGAGCTTTTATGTATAATCTCTGTGTTTTTTTGTTTGTTTGTTTTTTAGGATATAGCTGTTGATGGCTGGGCTCTGACAATGTTGTCGAGGGAAAATGTGGGCTATGCATCCACCTGTAACTCTGTTGGTCAAACGGCAGGTTATTTCCTCGGTAATGTGCTCTTTCTGGCATTAGAGTCTGTTGACTTCTGCAACAAATACCTCAGGACAGAACCTAAGGACACAGGCATTGTCACTCTATCAGGTATGTTGATATATTGATATATGTATATATACTAGTACTATATACCAGGGGTTCCTAAACTTTTCAGACTGCGACCCCCAAAGTTCAGCTGCTGATGACCCATTACCTTCTTCTTGGTTAAACTATTGAAAGAGCACATCTCTGATGCTGGGTATTTTATTTTATACACTTTGGCATGTTTATCTCTTTATAGTCTCAGGTATTTATTAATGTGAAGCCAGACCTGGTCCAAGCTAGTAACCTAGTTAAGTAACCTGGCTTTTTATATTCTGTGTGGAGGTTTAGAGGCAGAAAAAGTGCACACAGTAGAGCACCATGTAGAGCGCCAAATAAATGTGAAATATCCAGTGTGGAGCGTGCGTCTGCAAAAAGGTCCTGTCGTTTATAGAGTTCATCATATTTATTATCTGCTCAGGTAAGCCACATAGTAAAAGCATCAAGTTGTCAAAACAAAAGCATGTGATATAAGATATATATTAGATGAAGTTAGATTTAAAAGTGGGTTCATGAGGAAGGTGACAATTGTGTAAGCTCACGAGAATCATCTTGCAACCTCACACCCGCTCCCCCAACCCCCACCTTGAGAACCTCTGTACTATAGTGAAACAAGTGCAAGAAAGAATGTTCTAATTTTTTGCAGATTTCCTGTTTTTCTGGGGTGTGATTTTCATGGTATCCACAACACTGGTAGCAATTTTAAAAACAGAAAATAGACCCATCAAAGGGAAGAAAAGAGTGAAGGAGGAGACCCAGAGCGTCATGGAAACCTACAAGTTACTTTTCACCATCATTAAAATGCCTACTGTCTTCACTTTTTGTATCCTGCTTCTTACAGCCAAGGTATCCTCCAACTGGCAAACGATTCAGTTTAAAATGTAGTAGAACAATCAGTTTTAAATTTCTTCTATTTGTATCAGATGGGCTTTTCTGCAGCAGATGCAGTGACTGGTCTAAAGCTTGTTGAAGAAGGAGTCCCTAAGGAGCAGCTGGCCTTGTTGGTTGTACCGTTGGTGCCCTTGCAGATATTACTTCCAGTTATCATTAGTAAATACACTGCTGGGCCCAGGCCACTGGATGTCTTTTACAAAGCTTTTCCTTTTAGGTTTGTTTTGAACTCACTATTATCTATGAATTTACTAAATGTTTCATGCAGTGCTGAATAGTGTGGGGTCTTGCAGATTGCTCATTGGGTTGGAGTACGCTCTGCTAGTGTGGTGGACGCCAAACGTTAAACATGAAAATGGATTTCCGTTTTACTACTATGCTGTAGTACTTATGAGCTACGCCCTGCATCAGGTTTGGTATTTTCCTTTCTGAAATATACATATGCTGACAAAATGACAAATTGAATAGGATGCACACTACATTTTATCCTCTGTATACTGGCCATCCCTGAACCTGTATAATTTTTTATTATTTTATTGCATTTATTTTGCATTTAAAAATAATGATAAAAAATTCACACACTCACACACACACACACACACACACACACACACACACACACAACACACCCACACACACACACACACACACACACACACACACACACACACACACACACACACACACACACTTGGCCACACATCCATACACACAATCACTCACCCTGCATACTCGAGGAGGGAGGTGCTTACCTAACAAAAAGGTAACCATGGATCTTAAGTCCAGTAGGGGATTCCATATATTTTCCCATTTAAGCAGATTTCCCGTGCTTAAGTGCTTTTGCTTTTCCATAGATATATCGGCTAGTTCATTTAGCCAGGTTCGGTCCAGGTTCGAGGTCGGTGCAGATGTTGTTTTCCAATCCTTCAGAATGAGTCCTTTGCCCACAATAGTTCTGAGTAGTTAAGCACTCCTTAGAAATTTTAGTAGATTTTGTGACTCTATGGAGCATCCAAACTGGCCCATGTCCATGTCTGGAGCCAGGTCGGTCTCATATATTCCAGAATGGAAGAAAAAGATACAAGACTAAAATGATTGTATACATGGAGAGTCCCAAAACAAATGTAACAATTATTCTTCAGCTGTTTTACACTTTTCTGCATCTGTATACAAAAATATTGTCTGGCAAATCCAGAATGAAATCTCTCTGCATGTTTAATACAGGTGGACATCAGTCTGGTCCCCATGGCCTCTGTTGCGCCTCAAACCTAATCAAATGTGATCATGCAGTCAGATTTGTCTTTTCAGTGACTCATGTCTAACGAGAGAAACATTATCTTCAAATAAAATCAATGTGGGATTCTCACCACACAATAACAGAGTTTAGCGCTTCATTAATTCTATAAAAAACTGCAATATTTTTCAGTTCTTTGTGATTTTTTTTTTTTATTTTTATCTTTTATTTTTTCTGATACATATAAGTACATGAATCATACATAATGCATAATGTAATATGAATGAAAATTTCTTCATTTATATGGTTTACTTTTTTTTTTTGTAATATTTTATTGTAACGTTTAAATAATTTCTCTAGGTGGCAGTGTACAGTATGTATGTAGCCTGCATGGCTTTCCACGCCAAAGTAAGTGATCCAATGATTGGTGGGACATACATGACTCTCTTGAACACAGTCACTAATCTGGGAGGCAACTGGCCCTCTACTGTGGCCCTGTGGCTGGTCGATCCACTCACCACTAAGGAGTGCCAGGGGGCTCCTGGACAGAGCTGTGCTTCGTCAGAAGCTGCTGGGGTAACGACTTTAAATATGACTTCTGAGTTGAGATACTGAGCACAAATAATAACATTTGTATGTCCCATCCACAGCTGTGCGTAAAGGAGGGTGGAGCGTGTCTTACCACACTAGATGGCTACTATGTGGAGTCTGGGGTGTGTGTTGTGATTGGTATAATCTGGTGGGTATGGCTTGGAAAGAAAATGATGCGCCTGCAGGACAAGAGTCCTGCTGCATGGAGATGTAGAGATTAAACACTGTTCCAGTGTGAATATGCTACACAGTTTCAGCTTCCACCATGAAGAGAAAAATGAATTTTGTTATTATTGTCACTACATACTTGATATAATTTCCTCAGCTAAGATGGTCCTGACCAGATCTGGAATCTGGACACAGGTTCACACTTGTGACAGATTTCCCCAGCAGCACTGAAGAATGGGTCAAATGTAAAGGAAACATGTCCTTCCAGGGACAATAAAGTGTACTTTATTTTAAATTATGCATTTAAGCATTCATTTCCTTTTGAAAATCACATTTAACTGTTACATCTTAATCACGGAGCGCATCCAAACATTGAAAACTGTACAGAACACATCCTTGATTATTTATTTTGAGTAGTAATTCAATGCCAAAGGGAAATTATGGTAATTTTAACAATGATTTGTCTTTATCTCTGCTTTGGTACAATCTGGGCATTTAAAACAAAAAACAAACAAAAAAAAAAACTACTTGTGCCTTGGGTGCATTGAAAGGCCTTTCTGGTTTGACACATTTTGTGCTAAAAATATTGCATATGAAATGTTTGTTAAAATGTACTTTTTCATCAAAAATGAAGTCATGCCATTAAAAGCCTTTCAAATTTTCAAAGTTGACTGTTTTTTAATTGTATTTAAAAATCAAATTCCCAATTAGCTTCGTTTTAACACAAATTAAATTATGTGATACATCATATATAATGTAATGTCATAGTAATTACACATTATACAAAGCTACATTAAACATCAGGTCACACTTGAGGTTCACAGCTGAGTCAAGAATTGCACTTATATAAGTGCACTTATTCAGAATGTATGAGTTATAGGTTTAAACTAGTATCTTTTCAATCATAAAAAGAGTGATAATATTTGAGTGCATTTGCCTTTATTGCTGCCTTTTACAGACTTTGGTATATTAAAATACAAAGTCTGCAAAGCTATTCCAAAAAAGGTATAGTTTTTGGGTGTGCTTCATAAATTTACAGAACCCCTGGCACTGCTGCTTTTCTCAGTGTTATTGAAAAATATTAAAAAAAAAAAAAAAAGACTCACAAGAGTATTTAAAGAAATTTATTTACTTGCTTCTCAGGAACTCTAAAATGTCCCTCCTAAACAAGTTAATGCTGATGCAAGTGGCTGGAAAATTCTGCTCCAGCTTTAAGTATCAAAGCCCCACGTCTACAGGCTGTGTCAGATCCACTGTAGGCCTGTGCGTTGGACTATCCACGTCTCAACCACATCGGCCAGGGTCTGAGTGAGCGCAGAGCTGCCTCAGGCTGACTGAAGCTGTCTGATGTCTGCTGATGTGTCAACTGTTCTCTAGGGAACCTCTCCATTGTAGAATGATCTGATGACCAAGCCACGGTTTCACTGGGCATCCACATTACCAGCACTTGTGGACATTAGGCTCTTGATGATTTATTTGTTGATGGTTAGCATAGTTGATGCCCCAAGTTTGCAACACGCCTTCAAACAAAACTAGCCCTCAATTTCTTAACTGCAGATTGACCACTTTGTGTCATTATTTTCACATTACATCCACTTAACCTCACGCAAGAGCCAGGAAGCATTCGTGTATGAACAACCCCACTGGAAGAAATTACTGGCATTCATTCAGATAGCACAAAGCATTTCAGATATTGTCTGGGTTTTCCCCTCCATTTCTCAGTTTTCCTGACATCTGGGGGGTTCAGAAGACTGAGGTCATATGACCTTAGCACAATGATACCAAAGATATAAAGATGTAGCTCTTAACTGCAACAGAGTTTAACACAAACTCCAGGCTGTCAGTAAATGTAGTGTAAGGATGTGCAATTTTGATTATTCATTGTCTATAGCATCCCCCGTTTTTGCTTTGTTAAAAAAAAATCAAAGGAAGAAAGTCATGAAGTGATAATCTCTCCTAATGAAGCAGGCGGGTCATAGGTTCATACGTAGATGCTCAGGTCGTTTGGCTACCACGGGGTAGGTCTGCTGCTTCATCTGGGCCAGGTTAAGTCCTGCAGGCTGACGGATGGGCAGAGGGGCCGAGGCCTCTGAGCTACTGCTCACGTCCATCTGCTCCGGAGTGGACACCTCCATGGCCTGGTCCTGAGGGGGCTGTGGCACATTGGAGCCTATCCCTGTGAGGAGGGGGCTGCGGGTCCAGCATTCTGGGCCAGAGAACTTCACTGGGCTGAATTGAAGCATATTGTCAGTAGATGTTCAATGGACACAGACAAAGTTTATTGGGAACATACCTGAGGGGTGTTCTTGGACTTCCCATAATCCTCCGTGGTGACCGGACTTTTGGTTCAAATGAAAACCTTTCTTTGATGTTTTCTAACACTGATGGTGCAACATAAGTAAACCCCTGAAAAGAGAAGCATGTTTATCAGAAGAATATTTCTATATTATATCTTTTAACACATTGGGCCAATTACCAGGAAAGCTTGATTGGCACTTTCACTGAGTGTGGAGTCATCAGGGCTGTCCACTGGTGTCTGACTGGTGAATTTAGAGTCAAACTGACTCACATCATCTGCTGATTGCTGAGGGAAAGATGGAAAAGGTTAAGCGAGGACATTAGAATCTGCTTTACATTGCATTCCACTTTGTTTGGTTTGTGTATGTAAAAAACCCACTAAAAGAGGAATTCATCTTAAAAGGGTCTTATGATGTAAAACAGACCTGTACCTTGAATTGTATTGTTCACTTACATTTCCTGAATTTTGATATAGTAATTGTGCTTTTGGTATTTTTCAAGCACCTGCTAATGCCTAATATCGGTCCTTTAAACATCAACACATCTCACTTTCCATCTTATATTATGTTCTGCTCATCCTCCATTACTCACCAAGATGGGCTTGAAAGGAGGCTCTACTTTCCGTGCAAGCAAATCCTCCCAGTTAATGTGTCGAAAGAAAGGATGGGCCTATGAGACAGGACAGAAAAAGTAAAACGATAAGACCAAGATTCTGTTGTAGAACCGATCACACAACACAATGTAAATAGGTCTACTCATGACGGTTCCTTGTACAGCAATTAGCTAAATTTACAATTTAATTAGCTGACCACTCAAACTATTGTCAACTTTCATGCAACCTCAGGTGTGTATCCACTAGGTGTGTGCACTGCCTTAGTCTGACGATACAATTTATATCATGACAGACATGTCACAATTCAATATATCACTATACTAAAACAATAAGATATGTCTTTATTAGTCCCACAGTGGGTAAATTTCAGTATGGATGATATACTGCGATTTATCAATAATTACTAGTGAATGTAACTAATGCATTTTTTCTTACACCCTTAGTACCCACCTGCACTTCAGTGGCGTCTCCTGGTCCAGCACCCAACCGTGATGAAGCATTTCTTTTGAGCAACTAAAATATAAACAGACAAATTATTTTAAACACATTAAACCATGTGTCTTGTTGAGTTAAATTAAACTAATATTATGGTACCCGCTTAAGGAGATCCCGAGCTTCTTGTGTGAGGTAGGGCGGGAGGTTAAGCTTGCACTTTAAGATCTTGTCAATGGTCTTTTTTCGGTTTTCACCAGTAAACGGGGGCTGAATGGGAAAATTTGATTTAAGCGCCATTTCCTCCGTGACAGCTTTAAACAAACATATAAATGGAAACTGACCGCTCCTGTAAGCATGTCGTACATCAGAGCACCCAGACTCCACCAGTCCACCGCTCTGTTGTGCCCACTTCTCATTAGGATTTCTGGTGCCCTAAAACAACAGAACCACAGATGAGACTCCATAAATGTCATGTACAAATAGTTATGGTTTATGTTTACCTACATGTATTCAATAGTCCCACAAAATGTATGCGTCACAGTGCCGTCGTGAATAGACTCCTTACACAGGCCAAAGTCTGTCAACTTTACATGGCCTGCAAAGAAAGGAGACGTAAGAAATACAAGGGTAACATACTGCTGTAAAAAGTCATTACTGTACTATTCTTAAAGCCGCATTGTGTAACTTTCATGGTAGTGTCCTTCACCTGCTTGTTTCTATGAATATGTCATTGTTCTGCCTGAAATATTCCTCAGTATGACATTAAACAGCTATTCAATTACAAGTGGTTTTATAACTCAAAAATATGTAGAAAAACCCTGTAACTTGGCCTGGTTTGGTCTTCATGAAGATAGAAATGTTTGATATACTGTGAAACATTCCAGGCAAAGCAATAACATTTTCAAGAGAAAAGCATTTGACAAACCCTACACCAGAAAAGTTACACAATGCATCTTTAAGGCTTATCAAAAGTAATGTAAGAAATGTAAGCTTTGGAATCTTGGTTTCTCTTTAACATTTTTAAGCCTCTAACAGTGCAACAAAGGCATAGAAAACGGATTTGTCCAGATTTAGCAATGCATTAAGGAAAGGAATTAACATACATACACTTTTGAGTCAGCAGATTTTGTTTTACTGCAGAAACGTACGCTTAAACCTAAGTATACACAGTCACATTGCCTCACCTTGGTTGTTGAGCATAATATTCTCGGGCTTTAGGTCTCTATAAATTATGCCTTTCTGGTGCAAATGTCCCAGCGCCATGGAAATTTCAGCCAGGTAAAAACTGTACAAACACATTTCAGTGCAAACAACATTTTAACATAGTATTTACACATAGTATTTAGAGCATTTTGAGCTCAGAAGTAATAATGCAGCGTTACTCAAACTCTAGATATGTTTTTGGGGAGATAACGCCGTCCTAAGATGGTTTAATGCTCACAAGAGTCAATTTTGTGTAATATGGGACCTTTAAAAACGGCCACATGCAATCAAAATGTCAACAATTGTCTACAGAATTTGAGAGCTGCAATCATCTGTTTGTTATTAATTATGAACTACTCTTATAATGATGCAACTTAATGAATAGTTCCCAGTACAAGTCTCACTTTGATACACAATGATCTATTATTGGATGGATGTTGCTCACTCACCAGGCTGTGTCTTCCATAAAGATGCCCTCCCTTTCCAGCTGCATGAAAAGCTCTCCACCTGAAACATGATACATACACTGTAAATAGTGGTGGTAAAAATAGGTTGATTTCCTGTTAGGGGCAAGACCAGTTAGGGAAGAAAATGTATGTTGGTAAAATTTGTGGAACTTTGTGTGGACTGACCACTTAGGTATTCCAAGATGAGATAGAGCTTTCCTCCGGTCTGGAAAGCGTAAATGAGGTCGACTATAAAGGGATGCTTCACCTCCTCCAGGATGTTTCTCTCTGCCTTTGTGTGGGCGGTGTCCTTGGCATTACGGACAATCATAGCCTGAACACAAGCAGAGCGTAAATTGAGTTACCGAAGGTCTTACATTACATGAAATTGAGTCTTGTGAGCTTTAAACCGTGTTAGAATGCCGTTACCTCCTCAAAAACATACCTGGAGTTGTTGTTTCCTTTTATCTTTTGCTCAGTAGAGTTTAGCAGTTCCAGGGCTGAAATGATCCAACTGATTCTCATAAAGTGTATGGAGTTTAAAAACACACTGGAGGTGCAACAGGGTATTTTGTGTTTGTTGAACCCACCTTATACATGCAGGATTTGTGTGTTAAAGATTTGTGAATGAAACGAAACACCACTTCAGGTATGTTTTTGAGAAGGAAACAACAATAAGATCAGAAAATAGCTGCCTTATGTGGCCTTTAAAGTGTCCATTTACTTACTATAATGAGTACAAGTTTGTATTACATTCTATAAAATTAGTGCCCTGGTTTGACCCTACAACAGTAAATACTTCTAAAGGCTCCCTGTTAAAAGTTGAATCTGTATTTAACCTATATTTCTTCGTATTACACAAGTGGTCATTATGGCTGTTGTTATGAGCGTGCAACTTTTAGCAAAAAACTGAAAAGTTAATTAACAACAAAGTAACGCCAAGACAGCTCGACTTTAATAGATATGCTGCCATTGTAGTATTTTATATGTCATTGTGAAAAGAAAAAAAACAGCTTACCCTTAGCCTTACTTGGCACTGTGTAATCTAAGTGTAAAAATCAGTTACATTCTTCCTCTTAGGCCATCACACCCATTGCATAACGATTAAAGCCATAAAAAGGGGACATTTACAAGTCTACTGCAGTTTCTACAAGCGTGTTTAATGTTTCTACTTTATTTATTTATTGGTCAATTCAGTAATAAACACAATGTTAACTAAATGTCTTTACTATTGCAAACTAGTGTTCATAACAGCTATCCCGCTCTCTCAATCATTTTTCATGTTTTACTTCATAACTTTCACAAGGCAAGTATGGACAGATTTTCTTGAAAACACACAAGACCAGACCCTCGCCTAACTACTTTCTAACGGTTGTGTAATTTTAAAGATTGGCAATTAGCTGTTTGAGATGTCCAGTCTTTAAAGTGTCACTCGGGTCATTTTAAGCCAGCCAAGCAGAATCAGTAGCTGGAACTTGCAGATTCTAAAAGGCAAATCTTTGGCTGCAGCGGAGCTGAAATGATGGCAATGTACCAAGGAGCAGCACAACTTTGCCCCATCACTGCCTTCAAGGACAGCCAATATTTACAGATACATGTAATTTAATGTTTATATCACTCACCAAACAATTTATCTGTTATGGCAGCAATGAGATTATGAATTCTTACCTTTTTTAAAACCTTCATTGCAAATATTTTTCCTGATGCTGCTCCAACAACTTTTCGGACTTGAAAAACCTATTCAAGAAGAAATTTAATTAATAAACATTTTAGAAAAGATCAGAGATTGCTGAAGTCTATGAGAATACCTTTCCATATCCGCCTTTCCCCAAAACCCGCAAGAGTTCAAAGCACTCAGGTCTGATGTTCTCCGTGCCCTGGTTCACGTTGTCCTCAGATATTTCAATCTTCTCACAGCCTTCCATGTTACTGGAGATATAAATCAATGTGAGTAAACACTTTTCTCACACAATAATTCACTTAAGAAACAATAATATTACTTACAACTCAAATCCACTGCACTGATCCATGAAGTCATTGATTTGGGACTTGGGGAAAAAAGTCACAAGCTTATAAGTAATAGTTAATAACAAAATGACCAAGACCTACATTTTTAAAAGGTTATTTATGCACCTCTGGTGCTGGGATTTTGCAGTGAGAGCCTTGGGCTTACATAAGTATTGCTCAATATTTTCTACATACACATCAACATGAAGCAACACGTTTAACAGAAACATTTACCATGAAAAGAAGTGAAATGAAAGAATGAAAGTAAAATGGAGACTTTCCCAACTAGCTGGTCATTTATAACTTAAAAAAATATTAGTCATTCAGAGTTAAGTTTACTAAACAAAACAATACATCTATAAAGCAAAGAAAAATCTTTGCAAATGTTCTTCAGGAAACATAATTGTGGTGTTGGTGAGTGTAGAAAATAACAGTGCAACAGTCTTCTCTAGTGTAAAGTGTCCAGCCATAATAAACTGTTGCATACACACAGAGGCACATTTTTCTGTTAAGTGTCTTTTTCCGATTAAAGCTAATCGGTGCTGCAGACCGATATTGACGGTGATAAAGGTGTATGCTCGCTCCTTAGTTTAGGCCTTTAATAACACTGGTGAGTATTGACAGCTCTGGTGTGCAGCTGTCAGGCTAACGGTGCAGCACTGGCGTTAGCCTCTGCAGCTAAAGTTGCTAAGCCTGTTTAAGGCCTGGATGCTGAGCTGCAGGAGCAGGCCTTCTGTGGCTGCTGGCACTTTACCAGGCTAACTCCGCTCAGATTAGCAGGCTACTGTGCAGCGGAGTTTCAGCTCTGACAACTAATGCACTTATGTCTGATGTATCTGTTTATGGTACCTCTTCGATCTCATCATCGGAAACATTTTCCTCCGGCTGGTCCAAATCAATGTCAAACACTCCTGCCATAGTTGGGTTTTCCTCGCACCGCTCTGTCAAACAGCTCCAGATCTGCAGGCGTCCGCCTCATGGACAAACACGCTCCGCCGCCATACCCGGCTACTACACTGAGCATGCGCAGTGCGGAGGGACTCTGAGGGGCCACAACTCTGATATTCATAAACACTTCAGAAATATTTGTATATTCTACTTTCCCACTTGCGTTTTATTTGTGTAAATATGCACGGCTATTCAAATTAACCAGTCATTTATTTTTAACAGTCTATAACCATAATCTATGACTGACAAATGCATTCCTTTGATTTTATTTTGGAAACAGGAAGTGTAATTTTAACTTCGTGTGGCGCCAGCTGAGCTGTTCTCACCTGCTGCACATCAAAACAATGGAGAAAGTTCACTTGTTGTCGTCCTTTTGACAGTCATTTTACGGGCAGGTGAATGTTTATGGCTACAGACGAGGACAATTCAGAAATGTAACTAACTAAAATCTGTGAAAGGTAAGACAGAAGTGATAGAAGTGATGTCTGTGGTGACGGTTCAGCTTGGACAGTGCGGGAACCAAGTGGGGCTCGAGCTCTTTGATGTCATCTCCAACGACGCGCGCGAGGCCCAGAGGAGGACGTACTGCAGCGCGAGCCACGAGCGCTTCTTCCACACAACAAAGAATGGAGGTGCTTCCTCTAACGCAGTGCATTAAACACTGAGCAAACTGAACTTACTAAAGATGACTGTTTGTATGCTTCGTGAACGTGTTCATCGTGTGTCCTTTTTCCAGATCTTGAAGCCAGGGCAGTGCTCATTGATATGGAGACCAAAGTGATAAGCCACAGTTTGGCAAAAGCTGCGAAGTCTGGCAAGTGGAGTTATGGGGAAAAGTCCCACTTCAGTCAAAAGCAGGGTTCTGGTAACAACTGGGCCAACGGGTAATGGAAGATACTACTGTGAAACTATAAGAATTTGTTGTCCATAATCATACACAGAGTTGTTATTACCCCGTTATACATTGCGCTCATATAGAATATAGATGTTACAAATTTGGCAAATATGGATACCACACTCAATAGATATTTTAATATTTTATTCAAGTCTTATCAGATGATAATTATAGCCTAAACAATTGAGTAAAACCTCATATATTTATTTTTGTATAGAAATGTCTAAGTAGTTGGGAGTTTAATGTTAATAGACCGTAAATGAACTGACCAATAAAAACACATTTGAAATATTGATGCTAATAATACATTTCTTGCCAGTTCTCAATAGCAATTAAAACAAAAGCTTTATGACCATATACAACACGGACACAACTCATGAAACTGAAACTGACATTTTCTGACAGATTCTGTGTCCACGGGCCCCGGCACAAAGAGACTGTGGAGGAGCTGGTGAGGAGAGAGGTGGAGCGTTGTGGACGTCTGGCTGGACTCATGCCCATCATGAGTGTGGCAGGAGGCACTGGGTCAGGGGTGGGCACCTACGTAACACAATGTCTGAGGGACACTTTCCCCAAGAGCTTCATTCTCAACCATCTCACATGGCCCTATGGCACTGGGGAGGTAGGGCCACAACTATTAACAAAACACTGCATTACTAGTAAAGGTGCACTGTGAGGAGTCTTTTACCTCCATGTCTCCATGGAGATGTTATTTTGCCTGTAATGTTCCACAGTATAGCTTCAAACTCCATTGACACAGATCTGTGGCTAGGCGATCTTGCTCATAGTAATAATGCATGTTTTCGAGGTATTTTTAGCAATAAAATCACCCATGTCATATGGGCCAATTGCAATTTCTTCAGTTAAAAAGGTTCAAATTTCCTAACAGTTCCCCACATACCTCTAGTACCTCTGACCTCCATGGAACCAAATCTTTTTTTTTTTTTCAGAAATCATGAGTTATTCTGCATGGTTTTTTGTGCTTAAAGTGTTAAAATGTCACGTGGTGCGACCTTCTGCCCTTAACTGTGGGTTTTTAAACTTCTCCTACTACTCTAAATATAATCAAATTGATTTTCTTTTTTGGCATATTTTCTGAAGTGTTTCATAGTCCCACATGAAATTTCAGCTTTTTGAATATTCAAACAAATATTGTCTGAGTATGTCCATTTTATGTATGTTTTCATGTTTTCAAATATCAATATCATGTTCATATGACTCAGAACTTAAATTAACAACTTAAATGAACAATTTCCCAACCATGTTTAGAAAATAAAACAAGTTTAAGGTTATTCTCCGTCACACTGCATGCCATTTGTTTGTAGCCAATTCATGTACATAAAAAAACCCAAAAAATTCTTAATATAAATATCAAACTTAATTTTTGCAGACCTGACATTGGAAATATTTGAAAAAGTTCAATAGAATCAGAATTTTAAAAATT
Organism: Scartelaos histophorus; assembly: GCA_000787155.1. NCBI lineage: Eukaryota > Metazoa > Chordata > Actinopteri > Gobiiformes > Gobiidae > Scartelaos > Scartelaos histophorus. The sequence continues at coordinate 52,129 of KN494110.1, read as the reverse complement.
GCCTGTTGAAAATCCTTATTTTGTGTGCTTTGAGTGGCTTAAAGGTGGAAAAGTGACAATTTACCAAAACACATTAATCAAAATAGGAGATTATGAAAGTATTGTTTGTTTGTGGACAACTTAAAAATGTGACAAATACGTCAATGAATTCCTTGTGTTTCAGGTCATTGTCCAGAACTATAACTCTGTGCTAACTTTGGCTAAACTCTACCGGCTGTCCGATGCCATACTGGTGCACGAGAACGACACTGTGCACAAAATCTGTAGCCAACTGCTCAACATCAAGCACATCACATTCAGCGACGTAAACCGTGTAATGGCGCATCAGCTGGGCAGTGTGCTCCAGCCCGCACTCACACAACACTCCTACGGGACCTTCAGC
>KN494110.1:41609-51682 GCA_000787155.1 Scartelaos histophorus | reverse complement strand
CAGGAATCCTTTAGGTATCATACAAGACGTGCTATAAAATACTATTGAATACTGCCAGTCAAACGTTTGGACACACTCTCATTCACAGTTTTTTTCTACTTGATTTTTACTACTTCCTACTGGGGATGCGACAAGATCTCGTGCCACAAGATCTCGTGAGACAAAATTTCCACAAGAATGCACGCACATACTAAAATGATTTATTAGGCGCCTTTCTGGACACTCAAGGTCGCCTTAGAACAACATAAAAAAGTGAAATACTCTTAAAACATACCATTAAAAAAGTACATTTAAAGTGGGACAGTATTTAATTGATTATATTTAGTATTGTGTTTATTTTCCCCATGTTTTTGCATTTGCATTGGATAAAAAATACTGCAGAGTTACATTTTTTTGAGAATGTTTAGTCCCAAAAAGCAGTGCTACAATGACAAAAATATAAAAATAAATACAAAATAGTGCAGATAATATTGGGAACTGTATTGCATAATTGATTTATTATAGCCTAAATAATGTTGAAATCTTGTCTTGTCTTGTGGTATTTGTATCTCGTCACACCTACATTATAAATACATACAGAAGGCATCAAGGAGTATATGAAGTATAATAAAGAAAAAAGTGTAAATAAATAACTTGCCTAACCCTTTACATTTTTTTCTTTACTGCATAATTCCATATATTTTACTTCATATACTGTATTTTATGCATTTCATATGAATCTTAAATGAATAAAGTAGTAAAAAGAAAGAAAAAAAAGCATTAAATGAACCTGTGTCCAAACTTTTGATAGTGTATTTAAGATTGGACACACCCTCCCATTCAGCGTTTGTTTTTTTTTCCCTACTGTTTACATTTTAGATACAAAAAAGATGTTGAATATATATGAAGCAAGATATATGGAATTATGTAGTAAAGGAATAAAGGTTAAATCAAATATCTTTCGACAATTTTGAGGATTTGAATAGAAAATATAAACTGAATATGTATTAGTTGTTGAGTTAGTTTTCTGTATTCTGTAAGACTTTTAACTGGTAGTATGTATATTTATTATTATTTTTGTCTTACAGGGGAATTGGTGAGCTCTCTGACGTGCCATCCTGAGTACAAACTACTGAGTATTTGCACAATCCCTCAAATGCCCAGTTCATCTATCGCTTACACCACCTTCGCCTGGCCAGGACTGTTGAAGCACCTGCGCCAAATGCTCGTCTCAAATACTAAGATGGAGGAAGGTACTATATCATTTTTTTGATTATTTATTCACATCTTTACAATCCACAACAGATCGGATTTTTTTTTAATTTATAACAAAGTAAAAACAATGCAAGGTGGCTAAACTGGGAGCATTCATCAGATATTTCACCTATTAAAACAAATAAATTCAGTTATAAATTCAATACAGTGAAGTCAGGGGATCCATACAACATTATAAGATACATTTACAGGCAAACAGTTTTTCCCAAATCTTATAGAATTTTTCCCTTCGGATTCTTAGAGTGTATGTCAGTTTTTCCATGTTGAATATTTCCAAAAATATCCCGAATCAGTCCTCAGGTGTTGGAGAGGTTGGATAAAGCCATTTTCTCTTCCTCATTTCTGCTTTTCCACTTTATTTCTATGGCATATTTTATAAACAAAGACTGTTTCCATAGTTCTGCACATAGAAAAATAAAAAAATCTACAATTTAATACAATAAAACCAACTTAGTAAAAACAAATAAACAAAACTGTGAAATAAACCCTTGAGAATAAATGAATAAAACCAGTAAGCAAAACAATATTTCTTACTGGTTGCTAAAAGCTCCTGTATTAATTTTATATCCCCTGCTCTGTCCAAGGTTGTGTTTATACTCAAATACAGGGCTGAAAAGTCAGAAGGAAACTGAACCTTAAAGATATCATTCAGAGCACTAGAGTATTTTTAAAAATTACTTCACTAAAATAAACAAAAAACTGAAAATCTTCCACGTTTTTTAGGGATAGATTGGCAGGTGCGCCCTCCATCAAACTCTGAACGAACCAGGAGCCTTCCCACTCACAACTTCAACAGATCTTTGGCCAATGTTCTCGTGCTCAGAGGCAAAGATGTCTACAGCGCTGAAACGGGTAAAATCAATACGAGAATGATGTATAATTTTAGCATTATTTAAAAGCTTTGTCAGGCTAGTTTCTTTTTTCCACAGGTAGCTTTGAAGAACCAGCTCTCTACACGTCCTGGTTGCCATCAAATGAAGCTTTTAATACGTGGAAGTCACCTGTGCCTTTCAATAAATATGAAAAATCAGCTACATTGGTCAGTAACAGCCAATCTCTGCTACAACCTCTGGATAACATCGTAGGAAAAGCATGGAACATGTTTGCCTCCAGGTATGTTTTTACTTCTTTACATTTGAGAGCATGTATCTGTTCTTTCTGCTCCGCTACATTTTAGATCTGGACTGAAAAGTAAGAAGTGCTTTTCTTTATGGTTTGAGGCCTGCTGAAAGGGCTGAGACTTATTTTTAGCATGTTTAATTTGAGTTTACTCCCAACACACAAATGCACAAAAACAGCCAGAGAAAATAATACATTAATTGAAATAAGCTAATTTCTTGATGAAAAACACTACATTTGATGCTTAAATTGTTTAGTGAAGTGCTTGTACTTTTTACTCTTAAAATTTTAAACAGATTTCTCCATGGGATACTTTAACTCAAGTAACCTTTTACCTTTGTATCTGTACTTTTACTTAACAAAATGGAGTACTTTATTCACCGTTGCCTTACTCCATGCAGTCAGTTTCAGCAAGAATATTACATATGCGTTTTCTTGACAGGGCCTACGTACATCAATACACCAAATATGGGATCACAGAAGAAGACTTTTTAGACAGTTTCACGTCACTGGAGCAGGTCATCTCAAGCTATCGTCATCTTTAGCACTGTACACTTGTTGTGAAATATGTAAATATGACTACTTCTGTTGAAATAATACACAGAAACATTCATACGTTTCTTGGTTTTATTATGACACAAAACAGTAAAATGGTTATACCTCATTTAAAAAAGTGCATCTCCGTGCAGTGATAAACCCAAAACTTCAGCCAGCTTACAGACCGCTGTTGCCATAATAATAAAAGAGCCAACACCAGTCAGATAAGCTAGCTGACAGGATGGGAAAAGGTGAAGAGGAGACTTTTAAAAAAGTATAAGGAGCTATTTACCATTTCTTTCATTTTATATTCCTGCAGTGTTGGTCTTGATGCAGGGAGGATGATGTGAAGGCGAAGGCTCAGCTCTGGTCCAAAAGATGATGAAATGTTTCAGATTTTCACTTACCTTAAAGACGTGTTTCTCTGAGGAAATGGACATGGGGTGTTGATTATAAAGGAATATTGCAAAGTTAAAAAAAAGACCAAATGAGACATAAAAGCAAGTGTCCAAGATTTACACTTTATGATCTTATCCAAGTTTAAACCTACTGTACAGAAGAGAAATGGAACGAGTGCGCGTAGAACAATATCACTTTACAAATGATATCACGTCTTCTCTTTTGGTTGGTTTATATTACACAGAACAGTTGAATAGAAATACATCTGCTCAAACTGTCAAAAAGATTAAGATATTTACACAATGTGCAAACTGTCAATACCACACTTCTGAATTTGATATTGCTATTTTCCCCCATTTATATGCAAAGAGACGTTGGTCTTGCCATTTTAAGAACAAATGAGGACAAAGGAATTCTGAAACAACCATACATAGCATTATCCTGGCAACACATTGTACATGATCCAGCCACACTTCAATGTTACAAAATTAAATAAAACTCAAGTCTGTAATGAACAGTTAGAATCTGGGGAAGTTTGACCTTCCCATCTTGCATAAGGCATAAGCATCTGAGGGGCACTGCCCATACCCAGCAGTCACCGACCCAACCGCTGCTTTACGTGTGAGGTCAATAAATGGATTAAATTAAAGTAACATATTAAGACAGCAGTAGAACCAATCGCACTACACAAACCTACACTGAGATGAGAGGAAGAGCTATAAAACCTGAAAGACATACAGTACACATCCATCACACATCCGTCCTGTGAACACACACTCAGCAGTGCCTGGTTTGAGTCCAGCCCCAGACGGAGGAGGAGGAAGAGGAGGAGAAGGAGAATGAGGTTTGTTCTTCAGGGTCTGAGGCTGGAGGAGAGACAAAGTCCACTACAATCATGCTCTCATCACTTGGTCTTCTCCTCTGAGTGTCTCTGCTGCTGCAGCCTCTTGGCATAGCTCTGGGCCATGGAGTTAACAATGGAGATGACAAAGTAGCACACCATGATCAGCACCACTTTCTCAAAGATCCACGAGAGCCAGTTCTCATCCTGAAAGGCAGGAGTAAGAGGGTTATGTCATACTTCTATAAGGATAACCGCCTATTCTCTTGGTTCTGAATGCTCCACATGTTTAGCAAGCACTGTTTGGGTGTTCTAACAGGTGTATTTTGTAAATTACAATTCCATTATTTTAAATTATTTTTAAAAACAGAAATGAAATTCTGAATTTCTTTCTTCTCTTGGTAAACCGGATTTAAAATTGGATACAGATTAAGACTGGCCAATCTTAGATACTTAAATAAAATCAAAATAAAAGGCTGTTATTATACTTACAGCTGGGGCTTTTCCTCCAGCATGGTGCAGCTTATTCCTCTGGGCTTCCAGGTATTGACTGAAAGGCTTCTGGAGTAAAGGTCCAACTCTGGGCACAGACCTAGAATAAAAATGACAAAAACATAAAAATTACTCACCTCGCTCAGTCACCTGGAAGAGAAGCATGTGAACAGCCTGAGGGTCGTCCTCCAGTAGCTCAGAGCTGCTGTGCTGTTGAGCAGCACACCCCAATGAAGCACAAAGGCCACACTTCTCCTTTTATACTCCTCACCCTGAGAAGAGGCCTATGTCAGCCTCTCTACCAGGAAGTGAGTCGACATGATGTCATCACCTTTACCACTCCTGCAGCCGTCAGGGTGCAATCACAGCTTATCAGGCCCTTTTTAGGCAGCTACAGGAGGGATGTACTCAAAGGGGCGCTGCTTAGTATTTATTTATTTAAAATTCCATCTTCCACAAAAAAATTGAACTCTTCATTGCTTAAGAATTAACATCAAACATGTCCAGATATTATGAAGTATAAATAAAAATACTAAACTAATTTATGAAAAAAATGCAAGTGTTACACATTTTTAAAGGAAATTTGATTAATCTGATTTAACGGTTTAACGAAGTGTAATTTTTCTGCCCCAAATCTGAACAAAAGCAGCACTAAGGCCGCTGTCTTACATCAGCAAAAAGATAATGTAAAACTGAATTTGGATATTGTCACTGAGGGATCCTGTCCATGGTGGTGGTGAATCATCAAGGCCGCTGCATAATTCATGAGCATTGGGCTGTTACATTAATTATGTGGACAATAAAACAGATGCAAAGGAAATGCATTGCTTTCATGATATTGTACGTGACCTTTAGGAAACAATCCGGCATCACTGTATGAAGTGAGCTGCGGCAGAATCCGTTACATGCGAACAAGGACAAACTGTCTTGGATTTTAATGGCATTCTTTGGGGTAAGGCTGATACCAGTGAGTCACATCATGAAAGTTTGAATGGGACCTCACATGCCTGACCACTAATGCAGGAGATTGATTGCATATGCGAGTTTAAGAAATACCTCCATGGGAAAAATGCCGCACGATCCCCCACAGTGAGATATTCAGTCATAGATCCCAATCAGCAACAATTTGCATAAACAAAGGCATATTACCACAAGAAAAAAATAAAAACATACCCAATGAGTGACACCATCTGCTCCACTATGTGCTTGCTGAAGGTGATGATGACAAAAAGTTTCTGTAAAAAGATAAAATATACCACACATTTCATAAAAAAAATATATATTGAATTTGTACGCTCTAAAATTGCCCTTAATATCTTTTTGCATTATAATAGAACTGGGGCTGGGTGATATATTTTCACTAACATTGTTCAATCTAGATGTTATGCAATGTAATACTATTTTATTTAAAAACACACATTGACGGTCAGTGTTAATTTCTTTAACATTAACAATACAGACTTTTCAAACTTCCATTTTACACAAGTCAAAAAAGTTCCTCTATCAAAGTCTGAGCTCCAAATGACATGTTTTTTATTGATGGGATTAGTCATTTACTTCTATTAAAAAAGATCCTGATCATTGACGATCTCCAATGACTGAATCGTGATCAATTAAAATTTCACAATTTTATTTAATTTTTTTTGTTTTTTTATTAAAACTGAATTCAAATCATTTTCTATCCATGTTTCAGTGTCAGCCCTGCTTTTGAAGATTTGCATTCTACAATAATTATTTCAAATTAAAAGGAGCCCCAGGATACTAAACTTTTCTGTGGCATTTGTAAAACTTAAGAGTAACTCATAATTACTCTTCTATTTGAGGAAACATTAAACAAAATCATGACACATGGACAAATTCAGACAGGACATGACACGTAATATCCAAGGGCTTTCAAGACCGTGTGAGACAAAGGGTTTCCCCCCTGCAGCCTCTTTGGTCTGCTTCATTTCCTCCTCAGACTTCTCCTGTCCAATCTCCATCTAGTGACCCTCTGCTCTCACGGCCCTCACTGAGATCATGGACTGGTACCACCAACAGAAGATTGCTTTAGTGTGTGCGATTCAGACGACTCAGACAAGTTTACATTAGTCATTGGTGGGGCAGACTCAACAATTCAATCATCTACAGAATAGGTTTCAATTAAGTCCAAAAAGAACAAACAAAGCCTTTCATACATTAGGGCAGTAGTGTGAGAAGTCTGCTAGTTTCAATGATGCCTTCGCTTTCATGCCAAATGTAGACAAACCTGTATGTGCATCTTGATAATGGCTTTTCCAATCAAGGTGGCTCCAAAGAAGGTCCAGAAAGGGACCAGGAAATGCCCACATGTTATTCCAGCCAGGTCAAAGAGAGGATTAGGGATCTACAATGCAAACTAAAGATTAGTACAATGAATCGTACCATTTTAAAAGAAACTTGCATAGTTGTACTTACACTGGCACAAGCCAGAATGCCAAAGAACCCCACTTTCTGGACCATGTGTTGGACGCCAAGTTTAGCTCTTGTGACAAAATCCTGCAAAAGAGACGTTTTATATTGAAAAATATTCCTTCAGATTGTCATCCACAATCAAACAATGCATTTGTCAATTCACTGGTTATTTTACAGATTAAGACAATGCTATAGCCACTTGTGTAAATTCTCTTAGGCTCATATTATATTGTTTTTATAATCATTTATATTTTAGGCTGATGAATGTAGTGACAGTGTGAAAGGCTTGAGGTCCCAGATTTTTTTTTATTCTATCTTCATCTCAAGGATGCAGAAATGTTTTTATGTGGTTACACAGACAGATGACAGGCTAAGATCTATGATAAAAGGGAGATGAAAAAAGAAACACTTCACCAATATCATTTCAAGTAAGCAATTAAATTCAATTTCTTTCAGAGGTTACAAGTAAGAAGAAATAACAATTATCCACTGCATCTTGACTATGACTACTAATCCCTGGTCTACAAATTCAGATTTTCACATTTCATTTGAAAATATTCATTGAATGTCTTGAGTTAAGACATAATTATAGGTGACCCACTGGGTCTAATCCTTTGATAATCGGGGAAGTGAGAGAAGGTGAAAGAACAATAGCCCAGCACTGGTCTTGTGCTGACTCAGCATCTGATCTGAACAGTCTGCAGTCATGTGAACTCCTGACAGGACGGCCTGTCATTCAAATTAGAGAGCGGGCAGAAGAAAGGAGGGAACAGAGAAGCCCGAGGGATGATTAAAGGGGGAGTAGGGCTCGGGTGAGTCACCCGCAGACACACTCATTTACTGGAAATCAAGGGGAGGAGCTTCACTGAAGTCACTTGACACTCACCGGCCAATCAGTGGTAAGTGCATCTAATTCAACTTTGCTTGTAGTCGATGGTATAGCAACAAACATGGAAGGGTCTGGACTAACCTGTGCATTCTGTGCCTGCTCCAGCATCTCCTCAAACTCTTCATAGTCTTCATCTTCTGGATCAGCCCCAGACTGACGAGCAGCCCGGGCCATGAAGTATGGGGGGAGCTCTCCGATGGCGGTCCCGGCCCCCTGATCACAGTAGTTTTTATTGTTCAGCACTTTCGACCTAAGTATTTGTTTTGTTTTGCAGGTCATACTCACCCACATGCAGGCCTCCAGACGGACCTTGGACATGATTGTAAAGAGGGAGATGCTTTGATCAGCCAATTCATCAGGAGGACAGATGATGTGATCAGGGTATGGAGGCTCAGGGAAGTCTGTGGAGCCACACTCATAAGCTGCCAGGGTCACTGAGGCTATGTGAGGCCCCTATGAGAAGGTATGACAAAATGTATTCCGATTACACACATCAAAAAGCCACATGGGTGCAATAATGCTAATATTTAACATTAAATATGTTAATGTTTGTGCATCGTATGTTATGTATCCAGACCAGAATATTTTATCTATTTGAACAGTGAGGAAAAAAAAGTTTAATGCAGTCAATGCAATTGACTTTTCTTAGTAGATTCTTCCATTCAACTTTCATAAATAAAGCATATTCCCTTGGGTCACTGTAGCATTCAAAACAAAGGTTTGTGTTACTATACATCAAGTGTCATGGCACATACAATAACATACAGTGCACAGAGAGTAGCCGAGTCAGACAGCTTCCTGTCAGGGAGCAGGTTCTCATATCTCAGACTGGGTGAACGTGGTCCACCTGGTCTCTTTAACAGTAGGCCCACCTGGACCACAACAGCAGCCCATTATTCGAGCTCAGAGTGACTCATTGAGAGGAGCAGATGGACAGTGCACTATTGGGCTGTGTTGACTATGACACCTGCGTTACATCTCTGGGACTGGGAGCACAGGGAGTTTGGCTTCTTTACACAGTAGCCCTTTTTAACTATGTGCTAGTTTATCCCTGATTAAGCAGGAGGAGAATTATTGGATTTTGGATATTTTAAAAGTGGATACATGTTGTTTATTGGTTTACAGTTCATTTAATGCTCCATTTACCCCTTTATTGTCATCTTATTGATTGCAAAAAGTACATACATAATTTAATAAACTTCAACTATTGAATTTCTCACTAAATAATCAGTGTGTGTGTGTGTGTGTGTGTGTGTGTGCGCGCGTGTGCAAACTTTAGCCACTCACATACAGACAAACTGTATTAGAGAATAGGTTTACCTGCATCATTGAAAATGTGTGTACTAGTTAAGCATTTTAGTCCAAAAAAAGACAGTGGGAATTATGTGATGAGTGAATGCCCTTCCCTCTGGTGAGTGAATCCCCGTCCCATGTAAACAGTGAAGTCATCCTCATAGTCATAAATACTTTAGGCTTGAGTTTACCTCAGCTGGTGGGAAATCTGTGATTTCATAAAGAAAATACACTGGGGATGCTTGCCTATAGGTGAGATCACCTCACGCATGAGTGGGCTGATCATCTTTTCATGACCAATATAGATACATGGGTCCATTATAAATCTTGTTTCTGTCATCTTAAACATGTGTGGCTGTTTAAACTCAGCATAAAATCCAAGAACCAAGTGCACGTGACATGTTAGGCAACTAGATTAAACCAACAATCACACAATCAAACAAGGGTCAAGTCTTGTCTAATTCTCACAATTACTATGTGACAAATACAAATGTATCATAACCTAAACTTTTTTTAAATTCATGTTTAAACTGTAAATTGTTCTTTTACCACACAATAGTCCATAAAAAGAAATAATTAAACTAAATATGCTCAGCACATGCACAATCCATTTATACACACTGCATGTATTTTTACAATCCAATACTGGGTATTTCCTCCCACTTAGTATGACTACATCAGCACAAGATGAATAGCTTTGTAAAAGTCATGGCTGTTGCATTATGATGGAAAAGATTAGGTCAGCTGGAACACATCTGCACAAGGAACTTCATCAGGCTAAAACTCGTAGTAGTAGTATTCTTTTTTTTTTTTTTT
>KN494110.1:25514-41599 GCA_000787155.1 Scartelaos histophorus | reverse complement strand
TCTTGCCATCTTGCCACATAGCAGTTTTAACCAATATCATGCCTGAAAGATTTGAGTCATGAAACCAACTTCCCTTTAACACTGGCTGACAAACTCTAGTTCTGGTGACATGTGATGACACCAGGTAGCATTATTAAGATAAAACATGTGGTCCAAGAAGAGAAAAGGCCAAATAAAGTGTGCTTCATAAATTTACTACTAATGTACAATTGTATAAAAGCAAAAGGTGACACATCTCCTCAGTAAAAAAACAGCAATCAACTTTAAAAGTGGTCTGTGTTACTTAAGTTTTTCCTTAACTTGAAGATGATGGATCAGGAAATTACATTAAAGACAATAAAAGATTTCCCTCTTACCAAGTAAAGAAGAAAGGTGTGTAGGCCGGTGCCAAGGCCTACAGAGGACAAAATGCCAAGGCCTACCCAGTAGGCACACCATAGGAACTTCTTTTCAAGGTATTGTACATACTGTAACAGAGTAAGCAGGATGGAGAATATTATGATAAACTGAAGCAGATTTAGACAGTGCACAGACAAGGGGCATTATATTAGTATTAACTTTTTGAACACATTTGTAAAAATGATCATAAGAGCTGTATTTAACATAAAAGGCATGCACATGCATTTTTACGACACATGACCTTTCTTACATCAATCCTCTTTATTCCCTAATCCTATTTGAGTGATTGAGTTATTTATCAGCTGCTATGGGTCAAGAGGAGTTGATGAACATGGACCATTCTTATACACACAGACAACCATTTGAAATAAGATAACATAAACACTGTAATGCCTCTGGCAATAATTATCTTAACACACTGAATATGTGTGTTAGGAGTTGCTATGAGACTTAATCTCAACAAAAATTGTATTTAATTGTAAGAACTGCAACAGTTCAAGATACTGAAACATAGCTTCTCGTAGATAACTTATGATGAAGAACACTGGCTTATCTTTAACCTTTAAACTGACTTGTATTTCTACAGTTGATAATTAACATGCCAAAGAAAACAACTAAACAATGCGTACCTCTTGGTGCCCCCCCTCAGTTGAATAGGCCATAGAGAAGAGAAAACACACCAACAAGAATAATAAGACCACCCCTCGCCTTTGCCAAAGCCTGAGGGATGAACACAGGAGAAAAAAATAAACATTAATAAGGAATATAAATCAAATATATTTTCATTTTTCCTCCCAATGTTTATGAGTCATTTATTTATAAACAGTTCAGTGGAATGAAGGAACAACATTGAGAACAAGGTCGGTGGAAAGAGGAAAAACTGGCACCACTGCTTACTTCAAAGTCAACTCCTTTAGCTTGATGAGGGTTTCCAGGAGAAAGTAATGCAGCGTAGTGACAGGCTTCCTCCATAGAACCAACGAGAGACGCTCCTCTTTCTCTTTTAACCTCCTGTCTCTTAGTACAGAGTCTGGAGAGGAGGGGGAAATCGTTTCTGCATTAATTATCACACATTCTTGTATGCTTGGTAATTCTACACATTTCTCTGCATGCTCCCCTGTTGTCATCCTACTAGTAAGTCCCAAAATGAAACTAAATAAGCTCCAAAGGTTAAAGTGCACTGTGTTGTTGCATAAACATAACAAAACATGCTTGTTATCATTCCGTGTCATCAGGCAGTTACAAAGCCCAAACTTATGAGGAACGCTAAACGGTTAATATGTCTACCAGTACATGTTTGTACTGTCTTCCTATGACCTCTTGTATATACCCAAGATTTTATATTTATTATTTATTTTCATTTTATTTTGACTTGTACATAAACATCTACTAATGCAAGGAACGTCTGTCTGTGTTTCCTCCTGATGATTTGTTTGTCTCTTCCACGCATAACTCTCGAACCACTAATTTAACCAACCTCAGATTTGGAGGGTGTCATCCTAATGGCAGTCCAAAAAATGCCAAAGATCTTGTTTATATAATTATACCTTATTTGACAAGTGTCTCTTGCCATCTTTTTGCTACTTATTCAGATTTTTTTTTATTCTTTGTTATTATAATATATTGTGATGTGTAAACTACTGTGCCCAAATAATTTCCCTTGTGGATCCATAAAGTTTGTCTAAGTCTTTACCTGCAGATTTGCCATTCTGTTTGTCCTTAGGTCCTGATCGTCTCTGGGACTGCTCACAACTGTCCCCATTGGCTGCCATGTCCAAAAATGTTTAGCTGATGCGTCTATCTGGATGGAAAAAGAGGGGGAAATAAGTCGAGAGTTAGAGATGTATACATAGACTGGATTTATATAGCACTGCGCCTCACTTGTGACATGTGAGAGCACTATAGGGGCCAAGATAGACCTGCCCTTTTACATCCCATCTTCTCCATTTAAATTATGGACAACACACGTTTACCAACATATTCATTCGAAAGGCAAGGGCAAACATTTTATTTGACTTGTAACCATCACATAAAAATAACAATATTGATCAGTTCAAAATAAGATGGTATGATACGAGGAATTTAGCGTAGACTCCTGATGCTAACCGGTTAGCAAGTGCGCTAAGCTAGTAGGGCACGAAAAGCATAAAAATAACAAAAGCTTAAAAGCGTTTTAAAATGACTCACTTGCTGTGAGATGTGTAAAATACTCCTCGACGCGAACACCTACGTTTATACAATGAGCTGATCAAAATAACGAAACGGAGCGGCATTTGTTTAAATGAAATGACAACCATACCTCTCGCCTGTCCTCTTCACCCGGAAGTAAACGCGGACTGTTTCAAAATAAAACAAAACCCAGATCTGTTGGGGAGATTACGTGGATGTTTTCTCCCAAAACCTTTTTCAAACTTAAAGTAATGTGCCATAGTTTAAGTTATTCTGACCCCACGCCCCTTTAATTGCGAATTATGTTAAATTCGTTAAACTATGATTGTAATTTTTTGTTCTAAAATAGTTTACGGTTTTATTTCGAAAGTCCTAACATGACGTGATTCCATCAGTTGTAAATTGTTGGCCAATCAGGTGTTGCCAAATCCAACAAATTAACCTGAATGAGTCTAAGTCTTATTTTAATAGAACCATGGTCTATACATAAACAACTGATATTTTGTGAAATGTATAAACAAGAACAAAAAAGAAAAAAGTAATAATAATGCCAGACTTCTATAGCTTTTAGGGATATTATTAATAACAAGAATTGCAAGTAATTTAATACAGGAATACACGAAAGTGCTCCATTGATTTATTACAATATTGTATTGAAAACAATACATGAAACCAGAAAATCCTTTGAAACCAGAAAGTCTTTTGTTTAAAAAGCATTTATGTTCAAACTAAATACAATATATTTTTTTAATCACATTTCAACCAGTTCACAAGCTTTTGTAATAGAAAAAAGTGTATAAGTGTAATTATTGACTGGATTCAGTTAGCTCTAGTCAAATATTGACCAAGGATATGTACACATTTTGAGCTGTTATCCACTGCATTTGTAATTTGCTAAAACAGACTTTAGTTCAAAAGAAAACTTATAGCCAATCAAAAGTAGTTGATCTACTGTGGCCTAAATAATAGCGGAAAGTACCATAAAGACAACTCCATTTCACTCATTGGCTCAGATGACAGCTTAGAGGAGCGGAGTCTGTCAGGCACTAGCAGATGGCTTTTTCTATTCCTGGTTAGAAACTCAAGTAGGTTGTGATACAGTATGAGTCCTTTAATCTTTTAGTCATGTCACTCATCATAATGAAGAGAAGACAGGAACTTATCCACATCCAAGTCTTGAGGAAAACATTCCACCAATTTCTTTCGTTCCTATAATGAAAAAACAAATACCAAAAAAATTAATACAATAATTCAATCAAATTACCAATACAACCATAGTATTCTAATTGATACTACACATATTTCACAGTGAGAAGGCATTATAAAGTCAGACCCAAATGGGGTCTCTTTGAGAAATACTCAAACATGTATGATTCACTCTAAATCTAACTAAAAGGATAAACAATTATTACATGGGTATGCATAATACAGGATGTTTTCTGTAAAACCAATTTAGAATTTAGTTTTCCTTACAACCTCTTGTATAAAGCTTAGATATTTTTATTACTTATTTTTCCATTTTATTTTTACTTGTAAATTCACATTTATATAATTATAACTCTATGACACCAGTCTATTGCAATTTTTGCTACTTATTTATAATTTATTATTACAAATAATTTTTCTATTTATATTTATTGTGATGTGTGAGCTACTGTGTCCAAGTAATTTCCCTTGTGGATCAATAACGTTTGTCTAAGTCTAGTTATTGAAATGATCTAAAAGTAGCCCGTCTATTACTCACTTTTTTCTTGCTAGGTGTGCGTTTTGTCTCCTTTGCTGGGGGGCTGGATGTGGGAGTGGACTGCTTGCGTTTCTTGGAGATCTTTGAGGTTGTGGGAGACTGTTCTGCTGCCCCTTCCTGACGCAGACTATTCTTCAGTGGCGTCCCAGTCCTCGCCAACGCCGCCCGGGACAGAATCATTAGCGTGTGAGCCGCCATGTTGATGCTGCTTTCACTTCCTGCTTCACTGGCGGGGCTACAGGTGGGCATGTCCGAGCTGTTGGGGGGCATTAGGTGTCTGGGAGTGCCCTCACCGTCTCTGCTTTTCCTCGTTCGTGTTGGAGTTTTGGGGCAATCGCTACCCGACTCCTCTTGGCTGCTTAAATCTGTGCCTTTAGGAGTAGATGGGGAGTTGAGTGCTTGAATGTCCTGGAGCATTTCTGCCGCTTGTTTCGCCAGAGCACTCGTTTTTGAGGGAGGTTTGGAGGACTTGGACTGAGTGTTTGGTTGTGCGGGTGCTGGAGTCGGGGTTGCAGACTGTTCTTGAGTCCTCCCCTTCAGTTCATTCTCCTTGTTAGCTGTTACGCTGGTGATCTCCTGAGTCCGTTTCTCAGAGCGACCTTCTCTTGTTTTTGTTTTATCTGTAGCTTCTTTTTCTTTTCTACTTCCAGATTTTTGGGATGAGTCTGAGGACAAAGATCTTGAAGAACGAGACTCCTTTTCCTTATTGTTACCCACTTCCGTGTCATAATTTTGCTTCCTATCAGAAGATCTCCGACTAGATTCTGTTGGCTTTGTCATGTCAGCGATGTTGGCACCTCCACTGAACTCCTTAGTAGTTACATTATATTCCTGTTTACGTGATCCTTTTTTAGCAGGTTCTTTCTGGTTCTGCTGTGGGGCAATGGAGTCTGAGCACCTGACCGTCTCTATCCTCCTCTTGGGCTTGTTGCTGGCGAGGATAGCAGGCTTAGACCGAGGGGATTTCGAAGGTAAAGGCTGCACACTTGAAGCAGATGGAGATGTGGTGCTTTGACACGTCTGAGATTCTCCAGATGAATCAAAGCAAAGAATCCTTCTATGACCAGGGCTGGGACTTGCTGATAAACTTTGAGGGCCTGGGCCTGGTGCAGGTGGTGGAAGCAAGTTTTTGTCTGAACCTGAAATATAGAAAGGAAAACAAGGTTTATTTATTTATTTATTTGAGGAAAAAAAACACATATTAAGGCTGATTAAGACTAGGGATGAGACACGATTTTCAAATAGTCAAATACTTGTTATATGTTTGAATATAGAATAGCAATTTCAAATGCAGTTTTAGCCATAGCTCACTTAAGGGACTCTAAAAAAACCCACAAGGCGCACGGGAGGAGGCGTGGTCCATGTGGCGTAAGCAAGAAGAAACCATTTCTAAACTAGGGATGAGACTAGTTTAGACCCTAACTAATTAGACAGTTAAAAGTAGTGAAGTAGGCTACAGTATGTGGTTGGTCATGCATTTTTAAAATTTAATATAATTTCACAGGTAAGTTGCTCAATGAAGATGTTAATTTGTACTGTGATTTGGAAGGTTATTATTTGATTAAACCTTTGGTGATTAAATACCTATTGCACCAGATCTGTAATCATGTGCGTGTGTGCGTGAGGGCAGGGAAGGGGGTTGATTTTCGAATAACATTCAAATAGTTGTCATTGATTTTCAAATAATGTTTTTGCCAAAATTCACATCCCTAGTTAAGACTGACTAGATGACTTACTTGAAGTGGAAGATGGTTTTCCAGCTCCAGCAGGTAAAGGCTTCACAGTATCTTTCTGTTGTATCACTGGTGAACTTGGTATGGCAACAAGCTATAATAGCAACACAAAATCTATTAATTCTACTAGTTTTATTGTGTCGTTTGATGCGGGTTAAACCATAATACCTCAGGTTGTTTAAAAGATACTTTACATTTTCTTTTAATTGAAATGCATCCAGATTGTTCTCAAATAAAATTTATAGTAAATGTTTCAAATGTCATTTATTTTCTTGCACACACTATTATAATTACCTGATTAGGAACCATTTGCACATTTCCCAAAGTATTCTGACCCATAACAGACAATGGAAGCACCACAGGTTTCATAGGCGATGGCAGGATGAGAGTCGATCCTTGAACAAGAAGATTTTGTTTTATAGTCTATTATTGTCTTTATTCATTCATTGATAAATCAGCAAATTCCACTTACCAGGAGCGAAACCTTGAGTATGTGGGGTTACACCAAACTGGGCAGGAGCGATGGCTTGTCCTTTGGAGACAGGAGCTGGCACTATCTTCTGCCTGTTTTGTGTGTCTGCCGCAGGAGGCTCAGTCACGAGGAAGTAGCTGGCAGCAGTTGTTGTAGCACCGTCAAAGGGGAGCTGAATAATGTAGCTTTGCTGGGGCTGAGAGGTTCCAGTCAGGGGAGATGCAATAACTGTCTCGGACCTCTGTAAACAGCTAACTGCCTGTGCGGCCTCGTCCAGACCGGCCTTAGGTGTGCCAGGGACCGCAGGGGACTTTGCCGGAGAGGAAAGATAAATAGTGGGAATTTTGTCACCAGAGATGCTGGATATGGCCTGGCTCAAGGCTGTGTCGGCAGCAGAATCTTCCTCCTGGTTGTCGCTGATAATGATTTTCAGTGACATAATATTGTTGGGATCGGCTCCAGTTTTGCTTGAGGCGGTTGGTTCGGTTGTAGAAGCCGTAAGAGAGGACAAGGGTACAGAAGTTTGGGGTTTTGGGGTCGTGGATACAGACGAGGAAATAGGTGACGTGGAAGAGCTCGGTGCCACAGCATTAGGTGCTGATATGGTGTGGGTGATTGTGGAAGAGGACGCTGCGGATTTTTCAGACGATATTGGATAAGATGGACATATTTGTGTTTCTCTTCCACTGCTTGACAATTGTCCTGATGATTGGGAGTTGCTTGATATAGTTTGCAGAGTAGCTGAACTGTCTTTTTGATTTGAAGTTTGGGTAGATCCTTGCACCTCTTTATTTTCATAATGTCTGTTTAAGTTAGGAGTTTCTGATACGACCGAAGTAATGGTAGTTGGAGGTAGTGAGATGATGGGATTAGAAACAACAGGGGCAGATGTGGGGTTAACAACTGTGGTGGGAATGTTTGTTGGGGTAGGTGCTATTGTGGCTTGAGGCTCACCAATGTCCATAACCGTTACAGTGTCAGAAAAAGGGCTTTTTTCTGTTCTTTTTGCAGGTGAAATTCCTTGGGGTTCTTGACTACTTTGCGTTACTGGCAATAACCTGGCCGAACTGTTTTCAATCCTGGAGCTTCTGTTGGAAGGGACAATAATAGTCTTTTTTAACGAGGGGGCCGACTTCCTGGTTTTACGCTCGATTATGGCTTTTGCCTTCACTGGATCAGAAACGTCTTTTTGTGCAGTACCTGAAAACAACATACAGTACATTTTATTATGTACATGCAATCAATAAACGAAAACGCAAACAAACAAAACTAATAATGACCATGTGTTTAGCCAAATTATTAATTTCACACTGACAAAATAGTATCTGAGCTGAATGACAAGCAAATTGCAAGACTCCTCTTGAACATAAATAGAGAGGCACTGTATAGTAACAAAATTATTCCGTTTGTGTGATCAAATCCCCAAAACAAACCAAACCTGTATCCAAACTCTGGCTGGGCTTGGTCACAGATGATGGTCCGGGTTCAGGAGGATCACCTTCTTCTGGGCTACTGCCCATATCTCCATCTGCTGCTTCGCCATCTGCTGATCTGGTTTTATCTATTAGAATGGACACACACACAAAAAAAAACTTTAATATTTGTGACATGTTATGAGAGAGACAATAAATCACATGTACGTACTGCATTCAAAAAGGTCAAAGAGGGCTTGAAAAGCTGGATCAGACTCTGTTTGCTCCAAAATGTCATGAATGGCATCATCGCTCATATGGATCTCTCCCTGTGTCAGATACAAAAACACACAAACACAATAAAAAAATAAAATCAACCAAATATCAGAAAATATGGCTTTACGCTGCTGTACCTGCAATCCTAGAATTTCATCTATGGATTGGTCTGGTTCCACCATGTTTGTAGCAGCTTTTGATGACTGAGGTGTAGGCTCACTAATGTAGGAAAGAAGATGTATTTGATTATCCATTTGGGGGGTCTACTTATAGTAAAGCCAAATGCAAACTTGGGAAAAAACTCACCTAGAGAGAATTTTGTTGATATTTTCAGCCAGTTTTTCTTGCAAAGATCTGTCCCCTAATATTTTCTCACGAGCATTTTGAATTACTAGTTGCTGTGGAAAGATAAATAGTGTGGAGTTTAAAATGCATGTTTCGTGTAACATGTGATATGTAAACAGCTAAATCACCAAATCACATTATCAGGAAATTTCAGTCACTTACAGGAAAATTTTCATCAACAATCTCCGCTGTTTCTTCTTCTAGAGTGGCCCCACTGACAGGAAGAGGTCTGGAAGAACCCGTTGACCCAGCCAATGTACCAATTCTCTTCCTTCATTACAGAAATGAAAATTAAAGCATTATAATAAAGAATTAAACTGTAGGCTTGGAATACAGCCCAGAGCATATGGTCATTTTATGTACAAACAAAAAATATACATATATTACTGCTTTATAGACAATAATTTTTAGAGATAGTGCAATTTTTTCTTAAGGTTTTTCTAAATATTAACACTTTCTATTCAATTGTGGGAGTAAATGAATGAAACAAAATACGTTACCACTTTCTTCGGCCGGGAGATGTTGGTGCTGGATTTAGGCGATGCTCTGTTACATGTACAGGAGATTCCTCTGAAAAACACACACACAATTAAATGTCTTGTTTATG
Organism: Scartelaos histophorus; assembly: GCA_000787155.1. Classification (NCBI taxonomy): domain Eukaryota; kingdom Metazoa; phylum Chordata; class Actinopteri; order Gobiiformes; family Gobiidae; genus Scartelaos; species Scartelaos histophorus. Next base: position 32,442 of record KN494110.1, on the reverse strand, counting down.
TACAAATAATAAAAAGTATATAACATAATATTTAATAAATACAGCATTCAAGATACTAACTAGGTGTGTTAAGTCGATTGGCTTCATGACTTTGCATATGTGGAGCATTGTTGGCCGCAAGTCTGTGCTGGCCGCTGTAGCTTACTGGCGTTGAATGTGAAAGAATACAATGAGAAGTTTGTGCAGGGCTGACAATTGTGATGGTCTCGGAAAGAGTTGTACACACTACTCCAGGGGAAGGGTTTGTTAATGCCCGCTGCCTGGCTATATTTGCCAGTCCAACACGAGAACGCACTGAAAAATCAATAAAACACTTAGTTTGTTTAAGAAAATGCTTTATAATAACCAGTTTTATAAGACTTACCCCTCTGACACGCTGATAATGCTGGAGAATTTTGCAGTGACCTAGAAATGTACAGGTTAAATATACAAGCAAATACAGTTTAAAAGTCAGATGGTTGGTGGCAGTTACTAACTTGATTTGATTGAGTGTAAAATCCAGCTTTTTCCACAAAGATGACATCATAGGTGGCACTTGGTGATTGGACTCTGACAAGGAAAAACAAGAAATTCAGGAGGAATGTATTAAAGAAGCCATATTACACTATTGCTATCTAGGTTATAATCTTATTTCCAAATCAAAAACATACCTGGAGTTGTGTTTTGTTTCATTCACACATGTTAACACACAGAAAAACAAGTTCTTCTCTAAAACAGAGAGAAGGCTGCATTCTTGTCTCAAACAGAAAACACTGTTTCACCTTGTGATGTAATGTGGTAATACAGGAAGTGCTCCAGTGTGTTTTTAAACCCCATACACCTTCACTAGAACCATTTAATTTCAATCCTGGAACTGCCAGTTTCTACTGAACAAAAGTCTACCTTTTGTAGCTGCTAACATGAAAACTACTGCTTCATGACATCACAAGGTGGAACAGCTTTGGAGATTTAAACAGAGTAATAATAGTGGGGCGCCAGTCACAAAAACTGTGATTGTGTCCTTAGGCAAGACACTACACCAACAATGCCTAGTATGAAAGTGGTGTGTGTGTGAGCAAGTGATGGTGGTGATCAGGTCCTCCAACGGCACAGATTGGCAGCCATGCTTGAGTCTACCCCAGGGCAGATGTGGCTACAATAGCAGCTTATTATCACCAAGTATGTGGTGAATGAATAATGGTCTGTAAAGCATTGTTGTGATATATGTCTGTGAAAAGTGCTATATAAATAAGAAAAACTTACTTACTAATAAAGGGTTAAATACACAAAAATGTGTGGAAAAAAGCACAACTCTGGGTATGTTTTTGATGAGGTAACGGCATTATAACATGGCGTGAGGCTCATAATAGTCAATTTTGTGTATTATAGGAGTTAGTAGAAAATGATTAACCTTTTGTTTTGACAGCCACATAATCGTTCAAGATGGTCGTTAACCCTTTTCCAAAAATAGACTGCAGACAACAAAAGCACAACATAAATATCATTACTACTGAATGCGTGTAATCAGGTCTGTAATTTTTGAGTTGACTGAAATAAGTCTTACAAATACACAAGCAGGAATAGTGCCATCTTCGGAGCTGTGTTCTGCATACTCCTTTAGATTAGGGCTTTCGTGAATAAAAGCTCGACTTGTGTCAGATAATCCTTCCTCTTGGAGATAGCCTGTGAAGACAAGAACCAATGCACAATGTGAATGTGACAGCAGAGGCTAATAATAGAAACTTCACCACGTACAAAGCCTGCGTTGTTATATTTTATTGTGGCTGTGGGCTAGCGTTGTGGCTAACATTACTCATACAGACACTCACCCAAAACAAGTCGTGCAATGTCTGACGGTAGCAGCATCACTCCGAATTCAGTTATAAAAATAAAAATACACCTTACTAAATATTTGGCAACATATTTAACGCGTGTATAATGTAAAGAGATAGAAATCCACCCAAAGGCAAGAGAATCAGCTGTATTGTTGTGAGTACGACGTCTGGAGGGCACTGCTGCTTAGTTAAAAGGCGGGGAACTCAAGCAAGCGCAACCCGGAAGTGGACTGCTTATTTTCGCTGAGGCTCATGGTCATTGTAGTCCGGCGTGTAACGTTTACCCTTGCTGATATCAACTACACCTGTATTTCACCTATATTATCGTGTTATTTATAATGTAGGCAACAAAATAAACTGTAAATACTGCATTTACAATAATTAATAGAAGTAATCTTTACTTTGAAGACTTAAATATAAGTGAATGAACACGCTTCTGTATCCATATGGATAGGAAGTGATGGCGCTACCCAGTGGTGAATGCAGTCTGGGGCGGGAATTTCCTGTGCTGCTTTTAAGTGTGTGCATGGTTTGATTGCGCACGTAAACATGCAAACTTGTCAAGGGGAAAGCTGCTTAATGGACGCTACTTCACCATCCCAGTTGTGAACCTCGAAGCATACAGACATATATGCAACACATTTGGGTGGCAGAAGTTTCAAAGAGGTCAGTAGTGTGGCTGTCTACGTGTTTAAATCCTCACAAAACCGCATGGGCTGCTCTAGTTTTTTAGTTTCTGTTTCTTAGATAATTGGTGTTACTATATGGAGTGTAATCATTTCTTTGTTTGTGTTGACATAAAGCTCTGCACAATGAGTCTGGCACTTCATGATCTCCTGGTTTGCTGCAGAGGCCTGGAGAGTGACAAAGCTACAGAAAGAAAAGTACTTTTATTATTACTATTACAATATCCCAATTTCTCATCACTCTGAAGCCCATGGATAGCTGATGAAGGTAACATCACATTTATTTTGTTGACCCCTACAGAAAGAAGCTGAGCGCTTTAGAAGACTTCTCCGTTCCCGAGACACTGTGCAGGAGTTGGATCGTGCATCTGGAGCTAAAAATAAAGGCTCCAAGCAGCTGACATGGGATGCTGTCTTCAGGTGATCTTACCCACAACACTATTCCATTTGGGTGTAATATGAATGCTATACATGTTGGAAGAAACTCTTAGTCTTCTCATTTCTGAAACAGATTTCTCCAGCGCTATGTCCAGAGAGAAACAGAGAGCATACAGTCGAGCAAAAGCAATGTTTCATCCTCAACATTGGCAACTCGCAAAAAGAAGATGGCTGAGATGTGTAGTTTGATTAAGTTCTTCATACGCTATGCAAACAAGCGTGAGTTGTCCATTAATCTACTATTCACTTGGCATAACAAATGAATAGCATAATAATAACAACTAAGAATGTTACAAGATCTCGTGAGACAAAGTTGCCACAAGATTGGGCACACGAGATTAAAACAATCTTGAGATTTTTTTCCCATGTGTTTACATTTAGATTGAATAAAAAAGAGTTGCATGTTGTTGAGTTACATTTCTTTAACAGTTCCAAAAAGCAATAATGGAATGCAAACAAAATATGAAATCAAATAAATACAAAATTGTGAGGCCAAAATATATACATTTTACTGAATCGTAAAATGTATATATCAGGAATTATATTAAAATCTCATGTTGTCTCATTCTTGTGGACCCAATCTTGTATTTTGTCTCATCTTGTGTAAATTGTGTCTTGGCCCATCTCTAATAACAAGCATATCACTGACTATTGTTTTACAGGTGGACCTCGGCTAAAGTGCAGTGAGCTCGTAAAACATGTAATGGATGTGCTTCAGTGTTCTTACAGCTGTTCAGTCTATGGTGAAGACTACAGTAGCCTCTTGGTTAAGGACATACTCTCTGTCCGAAAGTACTTGTGTGATATTACTCCCCAGCAGTGGCACAGTGAGTGAATAAAACATCCATCCATCTATCCATTTTCTCCCACATTTTTAGGCTTAGACAATTTTTATTGATCTACAAGGAAAATTACGTGGACACAGTAGCTCACCCATCACAATATATTATATTAGCAAACAGTAATAAATATAAATGGTAATGGCAAAGGAAGAAATTCAATTTGTCAACTGGACAAGTTGATTGAAGTTTATGTGGTTGAATACGTTTCGCTGCTCATCCAAGCTGCTTCTTCACTTCTGGTCAGAATGCTGGTGGATACAGCCTTATATCGTCTGAAGGGAGGAGCTAATTACAATGAAATTACTTTGAAACTAACACTATTTGTTTACAGTTTGTGTTTGTTAGCTCAGCCTATTGAAATTGAGTGTGGGGTCATAGTAGCATAACTACTCAGGTCTATAATGGGTACTATAAATAATGATAATAATACATGTTAATAATAGATGTCAAAAGACTTGAAAATAAGTAATAAAAATATATCTGCTATATACAGAAGTTGTAGGGAGATTAGTGCCAAGATTATATGATGACTAACACGACACAGGGTTATCTGTTACATAAGGGTGAGTTTTTGTACAGTTGTATGGAGTATGGTATTAATATAGTCCCGTATCTCTCACTGTTTGAGTGTAGCTGTAGGAACCTGTTGGAGAATTCACTGTACTTATATTGACTTGTTATGTGATCCTCAGGTATTTTGGAGTTTTACTGTGATTTGTTTACTACTTCATCCAAGTCCATCAACCGTGTATTGGTTAGTAGAGTCATTCGTACAGTAGTCCAGGGGTGCTGCATGCAGACAGATGGGGCTGGCAGCATCCTATTTTCATTTTTTTCAAAAGCACTTCTGAATGCAAGGTAAAGATATAAACACTGTTTTGCATTTCCCAACAAATGCAGATAACCTCCAACTGTAACTCCATATTCTCTTTTTTAAATTAAGGCAAGAGAAGCACTTGACTGTTATAGAACATCTAGTTTCAGCTTTAAACATCTTTTTGAAATCTACTTCGATGAACTCCCGAATGAGAGTGTGCTGCCTGGGAGAGGACCTTTTGCCCCCTCTACTGTTTATCTGGACAGATATGAGACCCAGCGCCCATCTCAAAGAGGAGATTGTGGAGTTCTGTCAACTACAAATCTGTGTTCACCATCCCAAAGGGGCCAGGACACAGGGGACTGGTGAGAGTCTGCATGTTCACATTAGTTTATTTTTTTCCAACATAATTTAAATGGTTGGATTAGTGATAATAAAGTATATATTTTCCCTTTTAGGTGCCCATGCTGAGGACTGGACAAGGTGGCACAGCCTGCTGTACACCATGTATGATACTTTAGTCCGAGAGATCAGTGATATTGGCAGCAGAGGAAAATATCATACAGGAACCAGGAGCATTGCACTCAAAGACAGTCTAGTACAACTTACAGCTGATATATGTCACATGGTCAGAAAACAGACTTAAAAACAATTGTTTTTTACTAGTTTCTTCATATCCCCTTGTTTGATCTATGCATCGTGTAGCTTTTCAGTGAGGTGAGTGAAGTCCAAGCTATGGAGGTGACGCAAGCTTCACTTAGAACCACACAAATGGGAAGTCCCACTCATGGAGCCGCAAGCAAACGACGTCGCATAGAACTAAGCTGGGAGGTCCTCCGGGACCGCCTGCAGCCTCAGCAAAGGGATTTTGACGTTATACCATGGTAGTTCTATATTTGTTAAATTACACTTAATGAGGCTTTGCTTTTATAAGTATCAGCTATTTACACTATTGACTTTGTTTGCCGCTCAGGCTGCAGATTACTACACTGCTCATTTCCAAGTATCCATCAATGGTACCTGCTCAGGAGCTTGTCCCTTTGCTGTCAGTGCTGTACCAGCTTCTGTCCGAGCAGCGAAAAGGAGAGAGGGGACTGTATGTGCTCCGATGTTTGAAAGAAGTGGCCTCCTGTCAGGCCAAAGACCCCAGTCGACTTCACATGTGCAGGGCAGAGCTGAGCAGACTCTGGGGTAAAGTTTGGTCTCTGACCCTTCGGGGGGTCAGTTCACCCCATACAGAGGAACCAAGTCTAGATCTGCTCGCATCCATTGTCCGTGGAGAATTGATTAATATGGATAGAGAACTCTGGAAACTCTTCTCTGCATCAGCTTGTAAACCTTCATGGTGAGTGACTGGTTTGATATTAAGCTTAATATTTATAGCTTTGCAGGTTTTTAACTTAATTTTACATCTGTGCACAGGAGTGCAGCCCTGTGTTTGGCTCAGGCCCTCATGACTTGGCCGGTCCCTAAACTCTTTCCTGGGGACCGAGGATGTGCCAGTGTAGGGCTAATGGACGGATCTGAGTCCTCAAACCTGAAGGATACTATCACTGAATGGCTTCTAATGAGTGACCAGAGTGATGAACTTGAAGACAACTCCAGACCTCACCCCATCATCTGCAGGTATGCACAGTAAAAAAAAAAAAAGAAAGAATACACAAACTTATATGATACATACTGTTTGTATTTTCACCTCTAAATTGTTTAATGTACAGAGACTTCCCTGACTATCTTATTGCAAGCATCCTTGTGTCTTTAACCTTTAAAGACACTAGAGCAGGGCTCAGGTTTCTTCTCAGCTGTGATGAAGTAGAGAGGTAAGACTAAATTAAAACAGAACTATATAGACTTTGTAAATACAAACGCTTCTCATTTTTTAATTTCATTTCTTATTTCATTTCTTTATATTTTAGTGCCGTGAACCACCAAGATCAATTACAGCCAGATGCACAAATTAAGAGTGAAATTGAGCTGCTCTTTATGCAGTTTAGCTTCAGCAGTGTCCACTTGGAAAAACAGGGACTTATTGGGGAAAAGAGAAAGGGAAAACCTTCCTGTCAATTCACTGCTTTGCTTGGTCCTAGAGCTGGGTTGGAGAAATCCTTACTTTTCGTGGCTGACAATCTACTCAACTGCTGCTCACCAGATGTAGGTGACTATATGGCCCTGCTGATATGATGCATTATAAGTTACACTTTTCCTTTTTCCTCGGTAGTCCCCGTCCACCCCTCCAGAGTGTCTGGTGCGATGCTTCACTCTGCTGACTAGTGTTTTAGCTGCTTATGTCGCCACTGGATTTCTGACAGAAGATAATGCATGTCGCTCTCC
>KN494110.1:12363-24339 GCA_000787155.1 Scartelaos histophorus | reverse complement strand
TAACCCCAGAGGATTTTGATTCTCTTCTCCGCCCTCTGGCGTAAGTAGTCAAGAATGTTCCTGTAAATATAGGTTATTTAGTAATACCACTGCAACACATCCATTACCATGTGGACTTGTCCTGTTTTAGAGACCTGTGCTCAATCTATCGCCTTGACCAAGAGATCTGTGCTACAGTTCTCTTGGCTTTACTGCCCTCAATCAAAACCTTAGGCCGGACACAGTACACACCAGAAGAGCTGAAACACGTTCATGGATCTTTACTACAAGTGTTGGCTGGGTTTTGGTGAGTGCTCATTTTCTGGGCTTAATATTAAAGCATGGCATTCTTTGAAAACATAAACTTATATAAATATGTTTTTTTTTTGTTTTTTTTTATAGTTTTCTGAGCCAGACTGGGAAATGCATGGTCACCGTACGCACAGCTTTGGTCAGATGCCTTGTTGCGCTCTTAGAGGTGAGATTCATAAGGTTTGGTTGAAAGCAACTAAATTCTCCAGTTTAAATTATTATTATTTTAAGTTATTATTTTTTATTACAATTGTTTTAGGCTGATCCATGCTGCAAATGGGCTTTTCTGAGTGTTAAAGAGGAGGAGCATCCAGTATCTGTTATTCTTCCATCTCACCTGGCAGATTCACATCACCAAGTTCGGATGCTAGTCGCACTGTCAGTGGAAAGGTACATTGTGCAGCTAATTTAATGCTATGGATGGGTATGTAGTTCTTGCAGTTACAATATATTTTTTTAACAGGTTATTTGTGGACACAACACAAACTAATCAAAAAATGTTACCACTGAAAAATCAGCAGGATGCATTTGAAAACCTTTATCTAAAGGCTCAAGAGGCCATGGGGCTCCAGGTAGGCTGTGTAATGCTGTTGTTAAGGATACTTTAGTGTTTAACTTTAACATTGATCATGTTTGTTTTCTACAGAGACACATTTCTCCAGAGGAAAAACCAGATGAAATGTTTAATCGTAAAGCTGCTCTCTTAAAAACTCTGTCCTCAGTGCTGTGCTGTAGTCCTGTATGTGAAAAACAGGCCTTGTTTGCTTTGTTGCAGTCATACAAAGAGAATGATATTGAAGAACAACTAATTAAAATGGTACAGGAGTGGCAAATTCTAAATGCAACTACTCATACTGGAATAATTATAATATTTCTTCTTTCTTTTGTCTACTTTTTTTTTTACAGATGTTGTGCACTGTGTCCAAAGTGTTGGGGTACAAAAATGTGAAAACAATGGTTACCTCTCATCTGCATTTCCTGGTTGCAGAGTGGCTTGCACTGCGACTGTCAGATGATCGTTACACTCTGGGATCATTTCCCAGCACCCTTCTGGATCATAACTCTGTCAAAGAGTTTTACAAGTCAGATAATCTGCTATGTTTGTCTGTATGATATCATATCATACAGATATCATGTATTCATATCTGGAGTGTGAAATCATTTTTATTTCTCATGTTTCCATAAAGCTGCTGCTATCCTGTGTTGGTACCCCACCTTGTCTTCTTGGATGACTTTGAGCAGGTGAAGTCTATCAGCAGATACGTGGGCAAGGACTGGAGAGACTTGCTAGCTGACTGCTTCCCGAAGATCATGGTTAACATCCTGCCATACTTTGCACTTCCTGGTCAAGATTCTCAGGTGACTGAGCAGAGGGAGAAGGCCCACAGAGTGTACGACTTGCTCAAGGAACCCAACTGTCTGGGCAAACAGGTACTCGGTGTGTTAAATACATACATGATGGAAAGTCTATTTGAAGAGCACTGGCGCTTATCCGTACTGTATGCTTTTATCATTCAGCAAATTGACAACCTAATTCACAGTAATCTGGCCAATATTGTGGTAGAGCTTCTGATGACTTTATATGAAGGAAGTGGTGCAGATGCAGACAGAGGTGATCTGAAAAACTTCACTGGGTAAGGATGTTTTGTCTCACTGTTCTGTAAGTTTTATTTAAGCTTTATAAATTTGGACAATTGTTTTTTGTCTTCAGGGAGCTAGATCCTGTACCAAACCCTCCATACTTTAGTTCTCATGTCATCCAAGCAACCCTGGATTACCTTAGCAAGTGCCACAGTGCTAACCATAAATCCTTGGTGGCCATTTTGTCCAAAAATCCTGTGAGCTATAAACATTACCAATATTATGTTATACAATGAGAATGTAGTAGTAATACATTTATATTATATCCTCCCAGAGTTCAATCCAAAGAATACTGCTGTGCGTGTGCGAAAGGGCTGCTGAGACGATCAATAACTATGAACGCCACCGCATCCTGATGATGTACCACTTATTTGTGAATTTGCTACTGAAGGAGGTGAAAGACGGACTGGGAGGAGCCTGGGCCTTTGTGCTCAGAGACATCATCTACACACTTATACATCACCTGAACAGCCCGTGAGTATTTTACCATTATTGTACTCATCAACAATCTGCTAAATATAATAATAATCTATGCAAATCACGAACAAAAATGTCATTCTGTTGACTGGACATAAGTGGAGTAAACTTACGTTTAGAAAGACATTATTGATCCACAAGGGAAATTACAATATTACAATTACAATAATAAAGAATAAAAAAATCGTAAATATGAATATAAAATTTAAAAAAAAATTAAATAAAAAACGTTATAATAAATTCAATATAAGTAGTGATAAAAATAGGAAGAAAATGTGTTTGTCCAAATAACTAATAATAATTGGAAGAGGGATTACACAGACATAATCAATACATTTTATTTTTATTTATTTACTTGAGCAACAGTTAAAACATACAAGGAACAACAAGGAAACATTCAATTCATAATATTGCTTATAGAGTAGAAGTAAAAATTGGATAAATAAGGCATGCTTTGCCATTGAGTCCATCCTCAAAAGGAGTGGGAAGAACTTTCTTATAGAGTTGTATCTCCACCTTAAACTCTTGTAAAGTCTAAGCTGTATTTATATATAAGTTAGCAAAAATATATGTTATAAGAAAGACAAAAAAACTTTATTTAAATATACAAATAATACAGTATGCAGCACGGTGGCTGAGTGGCAATACTCATGCACAGCAAGAAGGTTACGAGTTCAATCCCCCGGTCGCCCGGGCCTTTCTGTGTGGAGTTTGCATGTTTCCTCCCCGTGTCTGGATGGGTTTCCTCCAAGTACTCCGGTGTCCCCCCCATCAACCCAAAACATGCAACACCCTATGAACAGTTTACAATCAGGGACTATAGGGGAGTTCCTCCCTCCTGTGGTTCACCACCTGCAGAGGGGTTCATAGGGTCTGGGTCTGGTGCACAGAGTAATGGGCAGTGCTGCCCCCATGACCCAGCCGGATTAAGTGGGAGAAAATGGGATGGATGGATGGAAATAATACAGTAGTTCATGAAGTAGTCAAAATGTGCACTGCAGCTTCTAAACAACAGTTATACTTTCATCCTTCTGAGCATTTAGGATATCTTACTTATAATTCTTTTTAAATATTTATTATGTTTTGACTTTTTAAGCTCTCAAGCTATTTTACAATTTTGCACCAACAAATGGGAAAACAAAATATTTTTCAAATATCAATAAGCAATGTTTTTTTTTATTGTCTTTAGCTCAGGGCAGTGTGATGAGGTGTCCGGACGCAGCCTGGCTCTTTGCTGTGACCTTCTGACTTCAGTTTGTAAGGCTTCTCTGCAGTTCTGTGACGATGCACTAGACTGCCACCTGCAGGTCATTGTTGGGACTCTTACAGCACAAGTAACCGCCCAACCTAGAATTTCTCAACAGGTAGATGGACTTGGTTGTGTCTGGTCACATTGTTTCTATTTTTATGATCTCTAAATAGTGCACTTTTTGTTGTAGGTTCTCAAACTATTACAGCTTTTAGTAATTGACAATATGCAGAAGTTGAAAGGAGCGATCTGTAAGCTGGATCCTTTTCCTGACCTCCCAGAGTTCAGGGAGCTGAGGGCAGTACAACAGAAGCTCAAATACAACACGGGGACATTTACACTAAGACAGGTTAAATATATAAGTCATTATTTGGGCAATACGATGTGCCAAATTGGTCAGTATCTTGTCATATCTTGTCATATCTTGTATCTCAAACTTATTCCACTCTTCCAGGAGATTACACACTTTTTGTCAGTGACGCCGTGTGAGTCTTTACCTCTGACCAGGTTAGAGGGTCTGAAGGAGCTGGCCAGACAGCTGCATGTCAACAAGGCACAACTAAAAGAGCTCCTCAAAGAATGTCAAAGTATGCCAAGTATTTTTCTAAAGGCTTCTGAACATTTAGAATTTGAGTGTATTTCGTAAATATTGTCCTTTTCTGTAGCTGACCCCACAGATAGCGTCTTGGTGAAGTTGGTCCTCTCACTTCTTAACCTCTGTAAACTAGCAATGAGTCACCCTGAAGGAACAGACATTCTTGGTACAAGTTTACATAGAATTTTATTGTAAAAACGTTTTTCCCAATACACTTACACTAATTTATTTTTTTATCACAGTTGCTGCTGGAAGCTCTCTTGGAGAATTAGGCCCTGTTGAATTTTCTACCACAGCATTGCTTCATGGTAGAGATCCACTGTATAAGGCTGCTTCTGACTTCAGCTCCTCGGATTCTCAGTGTATCTACATTATCCTCAACTGCATCAATGACACCCTCACTGACCAGCGGTACTCCAGCCTTACTATCAGATGTCCTGGTTTTCCTAACGCGTCACTAGTTACAACTTTATATTTGTTATAGAATTGAGGTGAGGCAGGCCTCAGCCCAGTGTGCAAAGAACATTTTGTCATCTCAGTGTGGATTGGACTTCTGGGAGGAATACAAGGACAACAGAGACCCAATGTTAGCCTACCTCAACCCCTTTCGAAAGACCAAGATGGACGTATGTGGTTTACTCGTTAATAAGTAATATAAAATATATGAAAACTTTAAGAAAATATATTTTAGCTTTTTTGTAGTGTTTTTTTTGGTAATGAACTATTGCACTTATACAATTTTTATTTGTTTATTGTAAACAGAAATATGTATTAATAGGAATGAGACATAAATTCCTGTTCAAAACTGCAGAACTGAGAAGCCTGACTTTTTGTAGTGGCATTTTATCAGCTTCAAGACATTTTTGTTTATAACCCGGGTTTAACTTTTTTAAATAATCGTAAATTAGTACAAAGCAGTAGTAAGTTCAGTGCTAGTTCAGGACATTTTAGGATTACGCAAACATTGATGAACAAATCAAATAACAAATCTTTTAAATATATATTACAATGATATGGAGTATTTATTTCTTATTTAATCTGCATGGCCCCACCAAGATCTACACTCTCATTTTCAGAGGAGTCCTGCCACTGCTTTTTTTTTAAATGTTTCTCTTTATAGGCTGTGGATGTGAGTGCAGAACAACGTAAAGATGCTCGAGAGAAGCTACAGAATCCAGAGTTTTGGATTCCTCAGGCCGGAGGTCACAAAGCTTGGCTCATATCTCTGTGCACTGCTCTTCTGGACAGTGGAGCGGTCAGGAATGAGGCGCTGTTACTGACAAGACCACTTTGCCTGGTGAGCATCATGGTTTTTTATTATATTTTCTTAAGGTGATACATGTTTTCATAGTACTACCACATGTTCATTTAGTCTTCTATCTCAAAATATTTATTTTTCTTATTATTTTTTTTAATTTCTTGCCCCCCCTTTTTTGATCATGCATAATTCTTGTGTTTTCCTTTTTTTATTATATTTATCTAATGTATATTTTTTATTTGATTTTCATTATTTAAAAATACTAAAATACCTTAATTTTAACAGCATTATTACAATTTTATATTGTAGTTATTTGTATGTTACTTTACATTTATAGTATTATTTTATACTATATTACTATTCAGGCAGAATGAAATTTAAGTACAATAATTTCAAAAATATAGCAATGTAAAAGAGCATGTCATTTAATGTTACCTTTTAATGAAATTACCCTAACTAACAATGATTTGAAGTAAGTTTAATATTTTGTGACAATTTATTTTTCTCAGGTGAAGGTGTCCTGCTGTCAGAAGTTATTACCTCTTTTTGTCCACTCGGTGCTGCAGGATGATCCGGGTGGTTCATGGAGGGCACATCTATCAACTCGCATTCAAGACTTTTTCAACTTTTTCTCCAAAAGCGCCACAGGATCAAGCCGCTCTACCACACCTATCAACTCTAGCCCTGGTAAAAGACTCTAAATATGCTTGTTACATCAATAAAATGGCAATATGTTGTTGTAATTCAATCTACTGGTGATTCCTTTTTAGTTTCTGATGTTGCAAGTCTAGGCGTCTATGACAAAGCCTCTCTTCGTACAATGTTATCAGTTATTGACTATCTGAGACATCAGCCAAGACCTCTGCCTGATGGGTAATTTGAAAAGTGTAAAATGTATTCAAGTGTTTCATTCTCACAGACCAAAGCATTTGAAATCACAGGTGTGTATTTCCTTTAGTAACGCCTGTGGCACAATTTGTCATTCAAACTTCTGGCTGGACCTGAACTACCTGGAGGTGGCCAAAGCAGCGCAGTCCTGCTCAGCTCACTTCACTGCTCTTCTCTACACAGAGATCTATGTAGATAAAATCAAGGCTAATTTGGAAGATGATAAGAAGTAAATATTTATTAATTCAGTTTAATAATGCACACAACAGCCTGACACAAACATATATTTATTTTTCTACTAACTTTTGTCTCTGTAGAACTAGACCCAAAGCAACACGTAGAATCAACTTTGAAGACAGTAGTCAGAATATGACCATCTCTACCCTAACTGAAAAGAGCATGGAAGACACAAACATCAGCTTACAGGTAAATCTCTCTGCAGACGTGTGGATCATAATGACTATATTTCCACTAAATGCTGAAACGTATAACACATAAATGTTTTAGGATCTGCTGATTGAAGTGTACCGCAGCATTGGAGAGCCTGACAGTCTGTATGGCTGTGGAGGGGAGACCATGACCAGTCCTTTGACCAGGTAAAACAAAGGGGCAAATTATTGTCAGCTCAAACATTTTAAATTTGACTTAAAATGTTGATTATAGTAAATAATAAAAGCTCAAGCATTAGTTCATACACATAAAGAAAATGTGAACTAAATTAATAACAAATTACAAAAAACAGCACATAACAACTCGGGTTATCATTTTAAATAAACAATCCTAATTTCATGATAAATAACTTGTTATTTATTACATCTGTAGGATTCGAACGTATGAGCACGAGGCATTGTGGGGTAAGGCCTTGACATCGTATGATCTTCACTCTTCTCTGCCTGAGGCCATTAGACAAGTGGGCATTGTGCAGGTAAATGTTATTTTAGTGCAGTCTATTAATGGTAAACACCAATGTTCTTCATTATTCAGTATTTAATATTCTATGTATCCTGCAGGGGCTGCAGAACTTTGGTCTGAGCAGTATTCTGTCCACCTACATGAGGGGCCTGGAAAGTGAAGGGCTGGAGTGGGGAGCAGAGCTCAGAGAGCTGCGTTTTCAGGCTGCCTGGAGGAACACTCAGTGGGACGCTGACATTTCAGAGAGGTCAGTAAACCAGTGCATTAACACATGAACACACATAGTTTGTGTTATATACAGTGTACTCTTATTTTCTCTAGGAGTGACAAAACCAAACCTGCCTTCCACGAGTTTGTGTATTGTACCTTACAGACCTTGAGAGACAAGGAATTCTCAGTATTTGATGATAGCATAAAAGATGCAAGGTAGTACATTGCTTTTGTTGGATGAGTTTACAAGAAATTTGAAATGGTCCCTGTGAACCTGGTGTGTTTCCACAGAGGAGCAGAGGTGGAGGAGCTGTGCAGGGGCAGTCTAGAAGCTGTGTCTTCTTTATATCCAGCTCTTAGGAATCTGCAAACCATCAGGGAACTGGAGGGTGTGAAGTGCCTGTTCTCCAGGTGAGAGGAACATCCTTGAAGGATGAACACTTGATTACTTTAAGATGATACAATGATGTTGTATTTTTTTCTCCCAGGCCCTTCTCAGACATAACTCTGAGGCAGTTCTTCAGCCAGTGGCAGCAGCACCTGCAGCTTTTAGTGGACAGTGACTTCTCTTTAGTGGAGCCCATTCTGGCCGTGCGCTCTGTGGCCCAGCAGACTCTGCTATCCCAACTGGAGGAGCCGGACAGCGTCCAGTATCTCAGCTCTGTCCTCACAGACCACCTCTTGGAGCTGTGCCGGCTCGCTCGGAGAGCTGGAAACACACAGGTGGAGTTTATGATCCTCATCTCTGTAATGTTATTGTGAACAAATAAGTCATTTTTAATATTCCTGTAGTTAGCAGAGCGAGCAGTTTTTCAAATGAAACAACACAGTAATGGTGTATCCTGGCGATCAAACTGTGTATCATCATGGCAGCTGGAGGAGGCCCAGGTGTTTTGGGCAAAAGGAGAGCAGGAGCTGGCTCTGGGTCTGCTGAGAAAGATGATACAGCACATAGAGGAGAAGGTCAGAAATGCTCACACATTTGAATATTCCAGTACTATCACAAAAACTGTTCTCATAGTAACTATATTATTATGACTTTCATTTTGAAGGTGGATTTTAACCCTGCACTTGTCCCTGTCTACACTGAATGTCTGAGGCTGTGTGGGAACTGGCTGGCAGAGACCTGTCTGGAAAGTCCCGGAGTTATACTGGAGAAGTACCTGGAAAGAGTAAAAACATGCTTTTATATTTTTTCTTTTCTCAACATCATCTCAGTTGAACTCTTAAGTAGAAGTCATAAGTCACAACCCCAAAGCAGCTGACATAAACCTGTGATTAGACTGAATAAAATACAGAACATGTATATATGTATTTTATTCTATTGATAGTTTTATGAATATCTTTTGTCCTGAGTCTTGTGTGTGGTGTTTTCCAGGCTGTGGAGGTCATTGAAAGTGGATTCGAAGCACAAGACTCACAGCTGCAGAGTCAAAGGACAGAAGCCTTTCTATCTCTGGCTCGATTTTCTGACGCACAATATCAGAGCATTGACAAATACATGAACTCCTCTGAGTTTGAGAACAAGCAGGCGCTGCTGGAGAAAGCCAAAGAGGAGGTGGAGTTGATGAAAGAGCGCAAAGTCACAACTAATAGGTTTGTGTAAAATTATGTACTCTCAGCAGGGGAGTCGACTGGGAGGAACAAAGGGGTCTGTTAATCCAGGCCCCAGGGTTTTAGGGACCCAGAATCAGAACATCTGCTACTAATTTATATTATGGGAGGGCATGTGATTCTTCTTACCCTGGGCCACCAAATTTCTGTTGACAGGTCTGATTCTTGGGCATTTCAGTCCTCACAATTTAATGTTGTTCTTAGTGTTTCTTAAACTTAGGTTTGACTAACTTTATTCTAATTATTTTGACACAGTAGCTCACACATCACAATATATTATAATGACAAAGAGAAAAAATATAATAAATTCTAAATAAATGGCAAAAAACACGTCATATGAAATTGTTTACATGACATTTCAATTATCCGATAACTCCAATAATCAAGATGAGATGAGATGAAGTGTTTGGTGTGCATGTAGACATTACTACTGTTCTATCTTTAGTCAAAAGTCCTCAATTTCTCAAATTCACAACAATACCAAATGTCTTACGTTCAGAGGTGCCAGGGATGTGTACTGCCATGAATCCAGCGATACGTTACACATCACGATATGCCTGCCAGAAGTCAATGTATCACGATGCATGCTGATATAAAAACAAATGACCATAATATTAAACGTAATTACTGATAAATCACAATATATGAGCAAGTACATCTTCATGAGGAAAAAAAATATGAAATACACTTTATTTAATTTAAATCACATGAAGATTAAACTTTTATTTGGGGGGAAAAGCATGACCTTAAAAAAATCAGCTCAAGCGCATTTTGAACTGATACAAAAATCACGATATATCACTGAATCGATTTATTTTCTTACACCCCTTAAAGGTACACAATAAAGGTGCAGAGAGAGCTGGAGCTGGATCAGAAGGCGCTGTCTAACCTGCAGACTGACAGACAGCGCTTCCTGTGTAAAGCTGTGGAGAACTACATCCAGTGTTTGGAGCAGGGCGAGGAGCACGACACCTGGGTCTTCAGACTGGCCTCGCTCTGGCTCGAGAACGCAGACCACAAGGATGTGAATGACATGATGAAGGTCACTAGCACTGACATTTTCATTTCACTGTGGTGTGGTATTTACTATGGTATTTAATTTTATTTAACTGAAAAAAAGAAATATGTGCATGAAATCTGATTTTTATCAAATCATTTCTAATTGTCAGCTCAGGTCTGTAAAATGCCTACAGCCAGTCCTGGGAGTAAAAGCCTGTGGGTAGGAGGAAGAAAATGTACTCACTTTTCTGTTGCTGTTGCTGATTAAATCGATCAATATGAGGAACATTTGTTTTATAGCAAATAAATTGAAAGCTCAAACTTGGAAAAAGTATGAGAAAAAATACTGCTTTATATTGACATTATTTATTCTAATCAACAACTCCTCTAATTCTTCTCAGTCATTGTTTCTGAATTGGAAATATTTGTTTAAGAAAATCTTCATGTCGAATTTAAGAAGTAACTACAACTTTTAAACAAAGAATGTAATCAGATGCAAACAGTGAAGTGTAAAAGCACAAAAAGTAAAGAGTTTTTTTTTCGTTTATAAATGTATCTATATCTCATTACTCAGTTACAGCTTCCCTCGTACCATGGACACTCCAGTAACAGTTAATTTGATCACATTTACTCATTAAGAATTAAAAGAGGACTGAAAACCTTCCTAATCCATGTTTCAGCCCAAGAGTTGATAGTTTCAACTGCTCACTGGTGGTCTTCTTCAGAGTAGTGACACTATGTTGCTGTCTGAGAGTACAAAATCCCCCTCTTCAGATGACCAAATTATCAGAAGTCCAAGTGAACTTCATTGGACTAACCTTCCTAACCCATAATATCTATGTGTATTCCAGAAAGGGGTAAAGAAAATTCCCTCGTACAAGTTTTTGCCTCTCATGTATCAGCTGGCCGCTCGGATGGGGACTAGAATCACCTCCGCCATCAGTGAGGACGTGGGATTTCATGATGTTCTCAATGAGGTAAAGCTTCATCACAGACTTTTACTAATTCTCTTATATCCTGTTAATGTTTTATTTTCTTTTTTATATACAGCTCATTTGCCGCTCATCATTGGAGCACCCTCATCACACACTCTTCATCATCTTCGCTCTGGTAAACGCCAACAAAGATGAAAACTTTAGCAAAGGTCGCTTATCTAAGACCGCGCCACGGCAGCCGTCACAGTTTGACCTGGTGAGATGTGATTTCTTTTCTGTCACTTTTTGAATGCGCCACAATAGATCTTTACTCAAAAACTTATGAAATCTTACCGTTTAGTCATTTGAGTAGTTCATGTTTTGTTTTGTCTATCTTCTGACACAGGAGCGTTCAAATGTTGCGCTCAAAATCATCAACACCATCAAGAAGAAGAAAGCCCACATGGTCCAGGGCATCGAGCGCCTGTGTGACGCCTACATCACTCTGGCTTACATGGACGCCAGTAGACACAAGATGGAGAAAAGTATGCATATAACCATACCAACATTTTGGTACCTTTCTCACTTTATATTTAATAGGGATGTAACAATATCCACATCCCTTGATATGATACTTTAAATTAATTCTGATTGCAATATGTTGTGGAGGCTAACTGAATTTTGAATATGCTGCTTTTTCCTTTCCACTATAACAATGAATTTAAGCAAGAGCAAGCAAACAAGAGATTTGTTATTCTTTATATTGTGTTGGCCCATGATATTATTGCGAGACTTGACGATGCAGTATCACGATATTCTGACTACTGTTACATTCCTAATATTCAATATCAAAATATGAATGTGGTCTTCAATCCATACGAGTTTTGTTCTTTTTTGTTTCTTTTTAGGAGCTATTCCAATTCCTGCT
>KN494110.1:0-12326 GCA_000787155.1 Scartelaos histophorus | reverse complement strand
AGCCCATTATGCAAATTAAGAACTTAAATGATGTTGCAATCCCAACAATGGAGATAAAGGTAAAGAGATTTGAGAAAATGTGAAATAAGTATTATAGCAGTATTACTGATAATACTGTCATCTGTTTTTGAAGGTTTCAATTCCTTTCAAATTATGTTGACTTTCTCTCTTTATAAATTTTTGGGGAGATTGGTGAGCTTTGCTGATTTGCTTTGTATATAGTTTTTAAAATATGAGGTTCTGCCAATATTTTATATGACGGAGGTTAAAATCAATTAGAGCTGTGTTAAAATATCAATAGGATATTCCAAAGCATAGAGGCAGTGATATTTTGCTGTCATTGTGTACAGAACTATTTTCGGTTTCTGACCCTGGTATTATAATATTATGTCTTTTTAGGTTGACCCAACTGGACGCTATGATGACATAGTCACCATCCACGGCTTTCTTCCACAATATCACCTGGTAGGAGGAGTCAACTTGCCCAAGATCATTGACTGTGTGGGGTCTGATGGCAAGAGCAGAAGGCAGCTGGTCAAAGTAAGTGTGTCATAATATTACAGGATTCCATAATATTTTCTTTTTATGCACAGTTGAACACTCTGAGGCCACAATGGCTGATATGTTATTGGCCAACCCCAGCAGAGTCCTCCGTTCTTTTCCACTTCTTTTGGCTTGTTGGTAATGATTAATCCTGTTTTTGTAATGGAAACAAATAGGAGTTTGTTCATT
Organism: Scartelaos histophorus; assembly: GCA_000787155.1. Taxonomy (NCBI): domain Eukaryota; kingdom Metazoa; phylum Chordata; class Actinopteri; order Gobiiformes; family Gobiidae; genus Scartelaos; species Scartelaos histophorus. The sequence goes on along the minus strand of KN494110.1, from coordinate 11,594 downwards.
ACACCTTTTGTGAAAACGTTCTTCTGGGTGTGATTTGTATGATGTTTTGGAAAACTTTTTTCAGCCACTTAAAGGCTAATAATTCACTCTCACTTCTCACTCTGAGCAGTCGTGATGAAAAGAGCAGCATATTTGTGTGTGATAACAAGTGATAACATTGTAAAGTGTCATTAAACCTATTTCAGTGTAGTTAAATGGTCCTTTAGTCAAGTACTGAAAATCAGATACTAATTGATACTAAAACTGGTTTTGAAACTAGATCTAGCCTTTAGATTTAGCCTTTCCCTGTCTAGCTTTAGAATGATCTTGAGCTGTATAAGAACAGGTACAAGAGCACATAGCCTAGTATACGGCCATGAACCACTATGGAACCTGCCTGGACGACAGGGGGATCATTTTAAATACATTATCAACCAAATAAAGGTTGAAATATGGTGATAGAAAATGTTAACGATTAAAGTGTATCATTTAAAAAAAAACATTATGATAAGGAACTAATTTCGCTTTTGTTTGTCAAGATGCTTACACAGTACTATTGACTATTTTTGCTGCGTTGTAATTGTCATAATTAATTCTGAGGTTTTATGTGTGTCCCAAATGATTTTACAAAACATAAATACGTTTTTTTTAAAAAATTGTTTCAGGGTCAGGACGATCTACGACAAGATGCCGTGATGCAGCAGGTCTTTAGCATGTGCTCCATGCTTCTGCAACGCAACACAGACACACGCAAACGAAAACTCAACATCAGACGATACAAGGTTTGACTTTAGAACAGCACCATCTACTAAAAATCCTGTTGGTGGTTTTCATATTGTAAGATGGTATACTCCCAGATGGGGGCAAGAACCAGATTTCCCTATAGATTCTATTGTACTTTGCCCTGAAATATCTAAAAGGGAAATGCACAAATGCAGAACCTGATCATTTCTATTAGTGACTAGACCCAGGAAGTCACTGGATTACAACAGAAAGCTGCATTTTAAGCATGTCCATTTTAGCTGCCCCTCATCTGTATTATTTGTTTATTCATTTATTTATTTATCAGGAATATTGCACATAAAAAGACTGACCTACACAAAGAGGTTACTGTAAGTTTGTTATATGTTATATCAAAATCACTAATGTCCTCCTTCAGTCCCTGGACAGGTTGATGTCATAAATGGTGTACATGCCAATAAACTACAATGTATATTAATGCAATCACTCATCCATTAAATCAATAAGTAAAACTAACTATGAATTAATATTGTCCTATAGAATGCTGTGATGTCTTTTTAAACCCAGGAGATAAAACCCTGTTAAATCCCAGGCCTGTAGTAACTGTCTGTTTTTTGTCTCGAAGGTGGTGCCCTTCTCTCAGCGCAGTGGGGTATTAGAGTGGTGCTCTGGCACAGTTCCTATTGGGGATTTTCTGGCCGACCCCAAAGAAGGAGCCCACAAACGTTACCGACCGCAAGACTGGACCAGCCTGGCCTGCCGCAGGAAAATGATGGTATGGGAATGATGGTATTCTTGTAACACCCTATGAACAGGGACCATTGACCGTCAGTCCCTCCCTCCTGTGGGCTCACCACCTGCAGAGGGGTTCATAGGGTCTGGGTCTGGTGCATAGTGTAATGGGCAGTGCTGCCCCCGCGACCCAGCCGGATACAACACCAAAAAATGTGTTTCTTGTGAGTAAATTGTCCATGCATTTTGGATGGAAATGTTTGTATTGCTGATCTGTGTAGATGATTTTCTTTTTAGAAATTAAGGCTACTGAAGATGGATGGATGGATGGATGGTATTCTTGTAAATGTAACTTCTTTTTTTTGTTTTCTTCACAAACTCCCACTTATTGGTGCACTATGTAACTTTTTTGCCGGGAGCCCGTCACCTGTTTCAATGAATATCTCATTGCTCTGTCTGGAATTTTCCATGGTGACACAGTGACATTAAAGAGCTGCACCTTACATTTATTCAACTGCTAAAAACTACTAGAAAAACGTTCATTCTGACTGTGAGTGGGGTCGCCTCTCCACAGATATGACCTGTAGTTTGGTCTCCATTAAGGTAGAAAGGTTTAATACCACTCTGTGAAACTCTCCTCCAGAAAAGTTGCTCAGTGTGCTTTTAACTGTTGTAAAACTGATAAATATTTACCACAGGCATATACATATCCTGCTAGAATTGTTTTTATATGTATGAGAGTTGCTGAAAACCAACTGATGTGCACTATAGAAATAAACTTTGACTTGATTTTTTTGTAGGAATCCCAAAAGCTGGCCTTTGACGAGAAACTCCTGGCCTATCTAGAGGTGTGCCGGAACTTCAGGCCCGTTTTTCGGTATTTCTGCATGGAGAAGTTTCTGGACCCTGCTGTGTGGATGGAGAAGCGGCTGGCCTATACTCGCAGTGTGGCTACTTCCTCTATAGGTGACAGTGGCATCATCTCAAATCATATTCATAACGTAAATGTGCTTAGTTAAATGTATTTATTTATGTATTTCTGTGGGGCAAGTAGCAGTGGAAAGAAGAAAAACTTGCTTAATCCCACTCTCTTCCTCTAACATAATGAGCTTTCCTTTGCATTAGGCTGTATGAGCTATTAGCATGTGAGGACAATGTGTAAATGTTATATCTTGGTAAATATTGTCTTCTTCTTTGTACAGTTGGATATATTGTGGGCCTTGGGGACAGACACATCCAGAACATCCTTGTTGACGAGCAAACTGCTGAACTGGTGCACATTGATTTAGGTAAAGGTGGCACTTTTTACCTTTAAAAAAATGGCATAAAATAAAGTTACAGTGTAGATGCAGCCATACACATTGTCTTCTCAGAAATTGTTCTCATTTTCTATTCATAATATTGCCCATAAACCCACACAAAAATACCTATATGAAAGATAAAAAATCTCCATTTGAAAACATAAGCTTGGACTGAAGAACATTTCTCCACGGATTAAATTCTTGCTTTGAAACACATATTTTATTTTACTTACAATTCTCTTTTCTATTGTAAGAAGAATGTATTAATTGCCTTTTGTTATATTTTGTCTGTACAGGTGTTGCCTTTGAGCAGGGGAAAATCCTCCCCACTCCAGAGACGGTCCCGTTTAGGCTGTCTAGAGACATCGTGGACGGCATGGGGATCACTGGTGTGGAAGGAGTCTTTAGAAGGTCTCTAAATAACCACAAATTTGTTTGTATAACATTTAAAATATATGTAAATATATGTAAAACAATGTGCCTGGTTGTGGATAGATGTTGTGAAAAGACCATGGAGGTGATGAGGAGCTCCCAAGAGGCTTTACTGACTATTGTAGAGGTAGGAAAACGATCAGTATCTTTTGATTCACCTGTTGCAAATGTCTTTTAAAGTTTATATTACTGGGTTTCAGATACATCACAACATTGTATAGGTCAATAATATTTAATACAGATGGGGGGTAGCTTAAATTAAATTGTTAAAATCCAGATTTTTGTTGGAATACAGTGAGTTCTTGAGTCTGATCACTAACAGACACGATCAGGTTCACATTTACATTTGGATTTTTCAAGATAAAGTACAATGTAATCAAAAGGAAAAGCTGTCTCTTACCCCCTATCTGAGACTATGACAAAATCACATTCTAGTATCTGAAAACCACCCATACTGTCTCATTCAGGTGCTGCTGTATGACCCACTGTTCGATTGGACCATGAGCCCTCTGAAAGCTTTCTACCTCCAGCACGATGAGCAGCAGGAGCTCAACGCGACTCTCAGCTCCACTATGGGGGCAGATGACCTGGACAACCACCGCAAATCCAGGTACAAGGCTCTTTTTCTGATCTCTACGTTTAAAGGTATTTGAAACTTCTCTGAATTCTTTCTAGTCTCTCTTCTTTATTTTCTTTTAATGTTTTTTTTCAAAAATCAGTCTTACTTCTTCCTACTCCTTTCCGAGCAACAGTCTTCATTTGTGTGAGTCAATCTGAGACTCAAATAGTACAAATTGCATTAATCTTTGTACCACTTTCTATTTGTTTTGTTGTCATGTAGCTTGAAATAAAGAACCCCATATCAAATGTTCCCGACAACTATTATCAAACCTCTAGTAGGTCACGTCTAATTTGTAAAATAAGTCGTAATCACTTCCTGGTAATTCCTAATGTGTAATTTGAGATAGAGAGCAGGGCCTTTGTAAGTTTATGGGAGATTTACTGTTTTGAAATCACTATCCAAACTTATGGTCCACAAATGCTGAAGCTTTATCATTATTTTATCATTTTAATCCTTCTGGTTTAGAGTCGCAATTTTGGCCTTGAATAATGGCACCATTTTCTGAAGCTACATGAAATAAAATGAATAAACCCAATAATACAATTCTTCCATTTGTCCAAAACACAGTTTTGCGCAGCTTGGCCTATATAATTAATCATAAACCAGGTCACCAAATCTGCTATCTGGCAATTCACCGAAGAATTCTGGTCCTCTAGTTTTAATTTTAAAGGTTCATTGTGTAACATTTTTGGCGGTGGGTCAGTTTTTTGAGTTATAAAACCACCTGTAATTGAGCAATTGTAAGCTGTAGAGCTGTTTAAGCTTAAGAGAAACAAGCAGATGACGGACCACCAACCAAAAAGTTGCACAGTGCACCTTTTAAACCAAGTTATTTTTATTATTTTATTTGTTTATTTCATTCATAAAGCATAAAAAGACATCAACTGTGTCACAGCATCCAAATATAAAAAATGAATGAAAAGGAGCAGAAAGAAGAGTGATCTTATGTCATCTGCCCCTTCTTCCCTTTTCGCCAATACACCAACAAAGATAGTTATTTTAAAACATATAAGAACAAAACTATAGCCATTTGATTGGTGATTCTCCATTTCATATAATTTACTTTTCCTTTTTTTTTTAGTGACAGTCAAAGCTTCAACAAAGTAGCCGAGCGGGTCCTGCTGAGGCTCCAGGAGAAGTTGAAGGGGGTGGAGGAGGGCACAGTGCTCAGTGTGGGGGGGCAAGTCAACCTGCTCATCCAACAAGCCATGGACCCCAAGAACCTGAGCCGTCTGTTCCCGGGCTGGCAGGCCTGGGTCTAGAACCAAAGACCAAGGAGGACACTTCTCATTTCCAGGGCAGTCGAGGGGAGGGGGGGAAAAGGGGTCTGCTGTCCCAGGGCCAAAGGTCTTAGGGGCCCAGAATTTGACCATCTCCCTATTAATTTATATTAGAAGGGGGCCCATGTGAGGCCTCTGACCCCGGGGCCCAACATATCTGTAGACTGCTCTGCTCATTTCTATGCAGTTTCTATTCAGTTACATTATTATTTGTCTTACATTTTTCAACATTTTTCAAATCCAACTCAAATAACTGGGACCAGATTAAATATTTGTGAAGGATGCAAAAGATTGAATGGAGGGATGCTTGGATACTGTACCAAAAAATCATTACTGTAAATGCAAATGCAATGGATATAATAATGGATAAAATAAATAACTCTTTTCTATAAAAATGAACAAAAAAATGATTACATAAATTTCGAAGTTTAACTACAACTACCTACTTCTGCGATAACATACTGACACCGAAATCAAATCATATTGGTTTTCATTGCCATATTATCCATCCCTGCATTGTATATTTTGTGTATATGTTACAGTGTTTTCAATAGAGAACTAATAATAATCACTTGAAATTATGCTGCTTTCCATATCCTTTTTGAGTGAAGACACCACAGTTTTTGACCATTGACATTTTGACCATGCTCTCAGAAGACATGCACTTTGTTTTACAGAATACTATAAAATCTGTTATTTAAAGTAACCTTTCTTATGGGGATGCACCATTTGCTTGTCTCCAATTGGGAAGTTTTAGCATTGGGTAGAATGATAGATTGTATGGCATAAATCTATTGTCCATTTGTTATCCACTTATTCCTGTGTTTTATTGCAAAATCTACAATGGAAACACATGCGTTGTTATTGTGAGCGGGATCATCTCTCCACAGATCTGATTGGTAACTTGGTCTGACATTGTAATCTGTTTGCCACAATGGAAAAAGATAAATGTAATGCCTTTAATACCGCTTAATACCTTACTGTAGAACATTCCAGGTACAGCAATGACATCTCCATGACCATAAGCAAATGGTGTCACCCTCCAGTAGAAGTTACATAATGCACCTTTATCTCATGATGTATTATTTGGTTCTCTACCCATTAAGATGTGAGCATTTACAATTTGGTACATCCCTTTATGAAGGTATAATTTGCCTTAAAAACTTTTTTTTTCAGTGTTTTATTTGTATCTTTGTCAGTATTGTTTTAAAGTTCAATACAAGTTCACAATCTTATTCTGTTGTTGTTTTTTTCACCTATTTCTGTATTTCATTGGGAGTTTTGTTCTGTAGCTTTAAAGTTCCCCATAAACTCACAATCCTCTTGAAAATGTATATTTGTTGTGTTGTAATTTGTCCTTATTTAAATCCTCAGGCCTCTCCATCCATCACACATTGACTCAGCTATTGCAGCCTAATGTTTACTTGTACAAACCAATCAAGAGCCCTGACTGTTCAGTTCAAGAAGGTCTGTGGTGATGGATGGATGATGAAGGAGAAGGGATCAAAGAAGGGGTGGACATTTCGAGAAAAGGGGTATGGCTTAAGGTTGGGTTAAAACCATTAGGGATCATAGAGAGAATAGTAGGAGATAGAGGAGATGCTACAAACTGGAAAGTGGAAAGTATTGCACATTGTCAATTGAAGTTGCAAAAGGATTACTGGAATCTTGACCATTTTGGGATTATTTATACGTCTTTAGAGGAAAATGTCGTCTAATCCAGTAAGTACAACATTTGCACTGCAAAAAGCTTGTCCAAAATTTAAGGTATAAACACTTAAATCTATCATAAAATTGCTTAAAAATAGTGAAATTATGAGTCCAAGCGGCAAAATCATTTTACTTGACAAGTTATCTTAAAATAAACAACATCTAAACAAGAATTAAGCAACCTCTGAGTGTTCATAGGCTGGAAATAAGTTTATGCTTGCTAAATTTTAGATAAACATACTTAAGTAGCCAGCAAATCTGTGTCACTGAATCTAAAAACATGTGAAGTGTTGCAATTATGGTAAATGGTTTGAATCTTCTTAAATTATAATCATAAATGTTTAAAATATTTTTTGAATAGTTGAGTTATAGAAGAAGTATTTGATAGATGAGTATAGATTATACAACCACTTTAGAACTTAAGTATCTACTTAAGTAGATAATGAATCTAAAAACAAGATGAATAACCCGATCAACCAGATCAGAGAAATTTACAGCGACCTACTGGTACATTTTATGTCATATAGTATTATTATTTTATTTTTTGTTGTAAAAATACATCAAGGATCAGATTCAACTGTAGGAAAACTGACTGGAAAAGCATAAATGTTACTATTAAATGTTTTGTATTTGATCCACAGTATGAGGACTTGAGTTCCAGTCTGGTTCATGATGACAAAAGACCCCCCAGTCGTATGGACGTCAGACCCCAGTACGTCCACCACGTCGCCCAGCCTCCTCCTGAAATAACCACCTCCATCCCCCAAAAAAGTAAGATAAATCAACCTTTATCTCATACTGGTTTATAGTTTTAATTTCACTTAAAAGTTCACTCTGTAACTTTTCTGGGAGAGGGTCTGTCACCTGCTTGTTTCTATGGATACATCATTGTCTACTTTACATTTATTCAATTACAGGTGGGTTTGTAGCTAAAAAAAATCCTAGAAAAACATTTTAAGTGTGTGTGGGGTCGCCTCACCGCAGATCTCACAACTAACTTGGTCTGGTTTGGTCTCCATGAAGATAGAAAGATTTAATGCCATACTGTGAAACATTCACATCTTCATGGAGAAAAGCATTTGACGGACCCTCCACTAGAAAAGTTACAAATTTTAATGTTGCATGCTAATAAATTATGGCCAAATTTGAATTTAGATGAATAAATAACAATAACAATCAAATAAATAATAATACATTTTATTTATTTCGCCGCCTTTCAGGATACAATAAAAAGTAAACAACAAAAAGTAAAACAACAAAATAGAAGTAAATTAAACATACAAGTTCAATTAAAAATGTAAAAAATATTTTAAAAAATACTAAATTATTTTGAAAATCAAATGCAGTTCAGAATAGATGGGTCTTGAGTGTGCTGTCTACTATTGTTGTCACGATATTACAATTCTCAAGTTACAACAAACTTGATATATACTGAGGGATTTTACGCCCAATAGACTCAGTACTGATTTTGATACCACAATGATAAAAAAGCAATTTAGGCACCAGAATGTGAGTTTTAACATTAAATAATAGTCCTTTCTTTTATATTACCATGTGGTTTTACATTTGTCTAATACGCTAATCAAGAAAGGGTTCATTTCTGCCCTGTGAATCTGACTTTTTTAGTATCAATACCTGCTCAAATGTTTATCCAGTTTCAATACTAGTTTTATTATTTCTTAGCATCTGATTTTCTGTACTTATGACAACCCTTCTGTTGCAGTATAATACAACAGAGTGCTTCACAAGACATTTTAGTGATATGATAAACATATACAGCCCAAAAATGTATTCTATCTATTTTACTTATTCACTGCTATTTTATTATTTTGGACTGATGTGACCAAATTTTAGCATTTTACAATTTATTGACTTCATTTTATGACCTCTGTGCAGCACTTTGGAAACTCCTTTGTTTGTAAAATGTGCTATATAAATAAAGTGGATGTGGATTTGGACAAACACGTATTTTTTAGCATAATTTCTAGAAACTAAACCTCGTGAACAGGTCTTATTTTTCTTTTCCAGATGCCAAAGATAAATGCATTTTTGCGGTGATAAAATACCTATGCTGCCTCCTCTTAGTCTTGATCATCATTGCCATTGTGCTCGCTTACTATTGTGAGTACTTGTTTATCTTCTATTTTTGCCATATGCTGCATTTTACTGAAACCCTGTGTTTTTTGCCCCAGTTTCGTCCTCTTGTGCCCATGGGCTGCAGTGCGGAGATGGCAGTTGTGTGTGGGAGTCCCAGTGGTGTGATGGGGTGGTAGACTGTCCGGGGGGCCAGGATGAAGCTAACTGTGGTAATTAGCATCAAGTTTCAAATTGTACATGCAGTTTATAATATGCATGTTTTTGTCAACAAAAAAAAAAAATAAAGAGATAGTGTTCTGATTTTAAATTTCATAAAGATTATTTATTTTGTTTAGAGATTTTCCCAGATATTCCCAACATGGTCAAATCAAATATCAGTGTATCAGAGGTTAGTAAACGTTCATTGTGATTGCAAAAAAGGGCAAAATGAATATAAAATAATCTAAAATGTGCTTTGGATTTGCAGTTAATGTACGTAAGAAGACAAAATTAAATATCAGTATTAAATATCAGTATAGATCGGTATATAATTTACTGATAACAAATGTAATGCTGATTTATTCTTAATCACAAAAACAATTGATTGCGTAATGGCCAACTTTATATTATAGTTTCTCATTTGGGTTGCCAGTTTGAACACTGAAATTCAGTGGTTTTAAGCCTAAAACGACTCTCTGATGTAAATTCCAAGCGCCAGCCAATCCTGAATCAGCACCGTTGCAGCTCAGTTAGTGAATTCTGGAGGTTCTGAGTTTTCACATGAGGCCTGCCTATAAACTGAAAATGAGAAAAACTTACACATGCAGGTTAAAGCAGGTTAGAGATTTGGCTACACAGGTTCAGTTGTGATTGTAGTAAGAGTATAGGCCACAAACTGTATCTTTTGGCCAGTGGATTTTTTTTTGTTCTAGTTCATAGTCATAGTAGTTTTTTCCTTTTTGATATGATTTGTACATTACATTTACAGTTAATGTGATATTAACTAGTTTGATTGTGTATTAACCATTACACCAGTTTTGATTCCACCGTGCCATAACATAGGTGGCTTTTGTAAATATTTCTTTTGAAAACATTTGTAATAAAACACTTAAAACTGTCAGTCTTCTTTGTGTTTTTATTTGCACTTTTTTAGCTTGCATCAGGAGTCCTAAAATCTATTCTAACTGGCGTCACCTTATGCCATCCCCATAATGCCAAATCAATATGCTGGTTTGTGTGCGCAGTGCGGGTGCATGGGTCAGATTTCCTCCTTCAGATCTACAGCCCTCAGAGTCAGAGCTGGAGGACGGTGTGCGCTCACGGTTGGACAGATCTGCAGGGCAGAGCCAGCTGCCTGCAGATGGGATTCAGCAAGTAAGATATCTGTTTGTCCCATATATTTCAGTGGATTTATGGCTTATTTAAAGGTGCTCTGTGTTACTTTTCTGTTCAATATGACATTACAGAGCTCTACCTTACATTTATTAAACTACAGCTCAAAAATACAGAGAACAACAGGTATTCTGATTGTTGTGAAACATTCCAAACAAAGCAATTACATCTCCATGGAGAAAAGCATTTGATGGACCCTCCACCAGAAAAGTTACACATTGCACCTTTAATGTAATATTTAAATTTTGTATTTATTTTTTTTCAACAGGAACACGTACTACAAATCAGATCAGCAGATTTCAAACAGCAGTGGTGGATTTCTGGTGTTGAAGGCTGATATTAAACCTGACACTTTCATTGTAAAACAGCTTATTCAGAGGTTAGTGAATATTCTGTGCAATTGTAAAGGGAACAATATATATTAATAAATAGGGATGTAACAATAATAACAATCTGTCACGATCCAAATTAAAATAGTTTTACAATTTTTAAGTTCTTAATAACAGTTATTTCATCATGTAGACTGAACTGAAACTGCAGCAAAAGATCATGGTCTCTGTAGTTCCCTCTTCTTTTTAGCTGTTGCTGCACCAAAACAATGAATATAAGCAAAGAAACTTGTGATTTGAAATGCTGCAAAAACCCACATTATTATTGTGAGACCTTTGACAATCACGATATTTCGGTTATTGTTGCATCCCTATTAATACATAGATATAAAATAATAAAATGTGTTTGTTTGCAGTGATACCTGTCCCGGCAACAGTGTGGTGACCTTGTATTGCACAGGTAGGTCTGTGACTTTAACACATTCAAAGAACATTAGAACATAAGATATAACTGGATGCTCTTGCTCTGGTTTTGCTTCAGGCTAGGGCTGGGTATCATTGAGAAGTTAACGATTTGATACAGTACATACTCTGATACATAGGCCACTTAGTTGTGATACTAAAAGTCTTTATTAAACCACTAACTTTATGCAAAGTTAAAATGAAAAACACTCATTTTACTCATCAAAACAGTGACCGCATCTCATTTCTCTCTCTTCCCTTCCTTCTCCTTGATTCTGCAGAAAATGGGTGAGAAAGTCCCACCCACAGAGGAGACATAGAGAGGAGGGAGGATATAACTCCACACTGAGACCAGTAAAGTTTGATTATTTTATCTGATGTCTGCTCCTGCAGCCTCCCTCATGTTTACGCCTTCATTCTGTGGTTTTCTTTGAGGCACCACTTAAACTGACACATTTGATTGACAGCTGAAAAATGGAGGATTGGAGAGAGGAATCAAGAAGGAAGTGGGGAGAGAGAAATGAGATGCGTTCACTGT
>JACN01152173.1:0-12481 GCA_000787155.1 Scartelaos histophorus | reverse complement strand
AAATTAATAAGCAAAACAAGCAACCCCACTCCTCCCCTCACCCAGACATTCAGTACACAACTGCACACACAATTACATACACATTCATCCAAATCACACAAACTCACATAACACACTATTCAATACCCATACAAATTAATATATAATAATAATAATACAAATCAAGAACTAATACATACAAAAACAAGAGTGCTACATAGATCAAGGACTGAAGTCTATAAAATATTTTTAAACTTAATTTTAAAAGAATTTAAGCTAAGACACGTTTTGGTAAGTTTGAATTTGATTCCACAGCACTGCACCTTTGTAAACAAAAGAAAATTTTGCAACAGATGTCCTACAAAAAGGGACACGTAATTGGAATTTGATTCCACAGCACTGCACCTTTGTAAACAAAAGAAAATTTTGCAACAGATGTCCTACAAAAAGGGACACGTAATTGTTTCTTGTAAAGTGAGTGTGATAGTAAGAGTGAGACTGAAAGTAACTTTGGCAAAAACAGGAAGAGATGAAGGAAGACAAATAACTTTAAACATAACTGCAGTTTTGTTCTTGTTCACTTCATATATTGTGAGTAAATGCAGTTGAGAAAATACAGGTTTACTTGGGGCCAAATAAGAAGAATTAGTTGCTATTCTTACAAAGATTTCTGGATCCTATGGAGGCTTGTAAATACGAAGGAGGTGCTGCCCAAATTGTATTACAATAGGAAATATAAGGATAAATGAGACTATAATATAAAATTAATAGTGTGCTAGATTTTAGATAGGGCTTAACCCTTTTTATAATACCCAGAGAAACCTTTTTAGAAATGAATTCACAGTGATTCTTAAAACACAGCTTGTCATCAAGAATGACTAAAAACTTTGTTGATGACACTTGTGACAGTTCCTTGCCATTGATATAGACTTTGAGTTTATTTTTATTGAAATTTTTGTTCTTATTCCTAAAAAAAATAAAATTGGATTTGTTTACATTAAGTGATAAGCTATTTAACTGAACCCAGTGAGCCAACTGAGTGAGACCTTGATTAGCTTTATCAATGATAGAATCAAAGTTCTTATAAGTGATAAAGAGATTTGTGTCATCTGCAAAGAGAATAGGAGACAGTCAAGATGAAGCTTTTGCAAGGTCATTTACATATATTACATTATTTTGAGATAAAAATAAATCAGGATCAACAGAATTATTATACTCCTTGTTATTACTGTTTTATTAAAATCAGACGTTAAATGAAACTTGACCTTTCCAGTAGACAGATTACAGTATGAAATATTTCCACTAACGGCATGTAAAGATTGAGCTAGACATAGGAATACAAAACTTAGATACCTGATTTTAACACTTTGTGCATCCATATGCTACACCTAAGCTTGAGAGCTATTATGATGGTCTCTCCTGGGCTGAACAATGAGTCTGTCGTATTTCAAATAGGCAAACTCTCCTCTGGCTCTAGCAGCTCTCATCTCATCTCTTTTCTTTTTTAACGCACAGCATCTGAGAAATCTTTATTCATGTCATTTATGCTTTTGGTTTACAGGTCTTTTCAAATCTTATGTCATCAGAATGTTCAAAATTCTGCAATGAAGACAAGTGGAGGCAAAATGAAGCCAACATAATATTTAGGAGTCATAATCTCAAAACACAATTGTAAGTGTTTTTAAACTGAGCTCTAATATCATTCGCATGTATCTGAGTGATTTTAATTTTCCAAATTGTCCTTGATTTTTTATATTTTTTGATATTCTGAAGTTAACTGCAGTTTTCCCATTAAAATCGCATTATGTTCCACTTTACATTTGCCTCCAGCTGCCTCTATTCTGGAAATTAAAACGCTTTTGTTTACAATTTTCTCAAAGGGTTTATAGTTTATTTTATGTTTTTAACCCTGAACTTTATGTTCAATACTGCCCTGTTACCACTAGTCTGTTTATTTACAGTTAATGAACGAGGCTAATGCTAAAATGCTAACAAACAAATATAAAAATTAGAGAGCCATTTAATTTAAAGTTACATAAATGGAATACCATAAAAACACGTTACGTGTGACAGAGAAGTATTTATCAGTGATCAAACCTGAAACTGGTCGATGGCTTTGAGCGGCTCCGTGCAGTTCGTCAGAGTTTCCTTTAAATCTTCTCCGTTGGAAATCCCGAGCTCCGGAAGTCCCGCAAACATGTTGCCGATAAATATTCACCCAAATAACAACTTATGCATTCGTTATTTGACGAATTCTGCGTCGAATTACAGGTTAAATTGGTTGTGAATAGTCAGTTTTGCATCTTTTCTGTCAATGGAAACCATAGACGTCCCGCGTTACAGCTTTGTAAACTGTCCCCTAGAAACAACTGCAAACTCGATAGTTCCGCTGACTCCTTTTCAGTTTAAAAGTGATGAAGTTTGGGTTTTGCTGCCCCCTAATGCAAAACCTTGAAATACATAAATTCTTTCAGTGGATAAGTTAATGTTAATATATGTTGTAATATTGTTAAACGTTAAACGTTCTACGGTTTAGTCACTAATGTAAATGACCTGGTTCAACATGAATGAATTTACGTATTAAATATTTCTTATGAAAATACCATATAATCAATAGGGAAAACTGTTTCTTGCCCCCATCTAGGAGTATGACACCAGTACAATCTAGAATATGAAAATCATGCTGAAAACCACCGAAAAACTTGAGGTCTAGTAGTTGTATTTAGCCACTAGGGGGCGCTGCTCCACAATACAGAGATAGAGAAATCCAACACAAGCACAGCTCATTCTGCTTCATGAGGCACAGATGAGGGATCACCTGAACCAAATCTTATTTAAGGAGGAAAAGTATAAAAAACACTGCTGTGTTCATGAAAACTGATGTGGCTTTTTACACCAAATTATTTCCAAAGTTACTGTGTTGTTTCAAAATAATTATGATCTTTTTTTTTTTTTTGCATCATTTGAGGTCTGAAAATTTATATTTTTTTGTGATTTTGACCATTTTTCATTTTCTGTAAATAAATGCTCTAAATTACAATATTTTTATTTGGAATTTGGGAGAAATGTTGTCAGTAGTTTATAGAATGAAACAAAAACGCAAAAAAGTAGTAAAATTTGAGAAACTGATAATTTTCTAGTGGTTTCTTATCCAGAGCTGTAGTTAATTTGGGCCAAAACCTGGTTTTCCTTCATATCAAAATCAGGTCTATACAAGTGAACACAACACAAAAAATATTTTACACATTTAACTGTATAATCTGCAGAACTACATTGTACTTATTATTACTTTATTATTATTATTCTTATTATTATTCTTATTATTATTATTATTATTATTATTATTATTGCACTTGTCATTACTTAACAGAAAAAGTAGTTTCATTATGACAAAATCATAAAAAAAGATTTATTAAAAGAGGTAAAAAGTACACAACATGATTACACAACCAACACGATCAATACATTTATATTCTAATTTCTGAAGCAAATTTTTCAACATTGCAAAGAGGGTCGTTTGACAGTTGTGATGATAAAAGGCCAACTTCTAGAATAAAAGTCCCACAACCTTTTTTGTAAAACATACAAATGTCCCATTTAAAGAGATATCCAGTTGTACAAAGGTATTTTTAATAATTTTTTACACCACGTCCATCTTGGAACTGTTTTTTCTACAGAATAGCCACACTAACTGAACCAGAGCCATGAGGAGCAGAGCAGCGAAGAGGATCACGAGTCCTGACCAGGGTCCAGCAGGTATGGCCTTCAGCACACTGACACTCTCCTGTGGCAGCTGACTGGTGAGGCTGAGCATGTAGCCCAGAGACCAGCCCACAGACGCCCCTCCGGCCTGCAAAAGGAAACAGCTTTACTCAAATCTGTACCATTCCATTAATTAATAATTTTATGAGTTACTAAATTTGAACCAAGCTACAACCTGGAATATTGCGCAGGGACATATTCACACTGCATAATTTAAAGGTATTAAACCTCTCACATAACATATTTAGATCACAATGTTGAGATATATTTTTATGACTTTATTTATATTTACTAGTACGTATACACTTATATACAGTAATTATGCCTTATTTGACGCACGTCTCTTGCTATTTTTTCTACTTACTTACAATTTATTATTACCATTTATATTTATTATATATTTCTCTTTGTTATTATATTATATTGTGATGTGTGAGCTACTTTCTCCAAGTAATTTCCCTCGTAGATCAATAAGGTTTGTCTAAGTCTAAATCTATGTTATCTTTTATGGTTTTGATAATGAAACCTTCAACTTAAAATGTTTCAGTTTTATTTTCATTTTGAGTCTTGATAAAATGAAACTACTACACATCGCATCAGGTTTGTTAAGCTGATTGCTCAAAAAACATTAGAAAAACACTTCAGGTATGTTTTCTGGAGTGTGTGATGAATGTGGTAAAAGTAGATTATGGATAATACCCCCTCTTTAACAAAAGTTATTAAAAAACAATACAAAATGTGTGTTATTTTTGAATGATCTGAATTTACAACTGTTTTATCAATAATCTTAGCACAGCACATTTACCTTCTTCTGAAAGGCGATCGTGGGAAGTGTAGAGTTGTTGAACCCGTAACCATCTGTTAGAAGGACGTGCATGTAATTGGACACAGCACAGACGTTCTTCATATATTTAACGGGCTGCTTAGTGATCTCCATCATCTGTCAGGACACAAAATCATGTAGACACAGTTAAAATAATGCAGGGTTTCTTATCTTAAAGCTGCACTTTTCTACTTGTCTTCATGGAGATGCTATTTCTTCGCTTAAAATCTTCCACAGTAAAACATTAACCGTATCTGCCCCCAAAGAGAGATACAGTCACCAGGGCAAGTTACCCAAGTTACAGGTCAGATCTGTGCAGAGACGACCCCACACAAAGAAAGAATTAATGTTTATCAATGTATTTTTGAGCAATAAAAACCCTGTAACTGAATAAATACCAGATAGATTAAAAATAATGCCATACTGAGGAGCATTTTTTGCAAAACAATAACTTGTAGATGCAGAATACAAACACATAAATACTTTACGTGTACTTTAAGATAAGATTTAAATGACTACTCCAAGACAAAATGCAATACGTTCCTTTGTGTCCATTTTTACATCCTCTTATCATACATTACACATTTAGTGTAGGAGTAATACTTCTTTCTTCAGTTTCATTTTCTATCACTGTCAAAATGTTTTTCTCCAGAAACAAGAATCATTTGATCTTTCACTTCCACATTGATTTATTAAGAATTTAGACATAATAGTGCAGCTATTGTTCTACTTAACCAGAAAATCCTCTGTTTTATTGGAAAGATGCAAGCATGACGTGTGTCCAGTTGCAATTTCCTCAGTTAAAAAGGTTCAAATTTCATCATAATTCCTCATATACGTGTAGAGCCTCTGACCTCCATGGAACCAAATCATTTTTTCACAAATCATGAGTTATTCTGCATGTTTTTTGTCCTTAAAGTGTCAAATGTTCATGTGGTGCGACAGTCCGCCCTTAACTGATGATTTTTAAACTTCTTCAAAATGACTCTAAATCTAATCACATTTATTTTCTTTTTTGTCATATTTTCTGAAGTGTTTTGTAGTCACTCATCACATTTCATCTTTCCTGAATCGATATTTCCCCCATAATATTCAAACAAATATTTTCCGAGTGTGTCCATTTTTTCAAATCTCATGTTTTCATGTTTTCAAATCTCAATCTCATGTTCATATGACTGAGAACTTTATTAACATCCCAACCATGTTTTAGCAAATAAATCTTAAGGTTATTCTCGGTCGCCACACATGACATTTTTTAAGGTCGTAGCCAATTCATGTGCATAAAAAACACAATTTTTTTTTTATATAAATGTTAAACATAGATTTATGCACCTGACATTGTAAATATTTGAAAAAGTTCAATAGAAACTAGATTTTAAAATTTCCCTGTTGAAAATCCTTATACGTCACTAATCCGCATGTCTCAGCAATTTACAGAAAACTCAGATCTCTATTTTCTAAGCTCATTTCTTTTACCCGTGTGATGCTCATGCTGCAGACGAGCTGTGTCGCCGCCTTCATACGTCGTGGGTCTGAGATGTTGGTGAGTGTGGTGACGTAGCTGTTGAAAAAGTAAAAGGCGGAGAAAGCCTGAAAACAAAAGACCGTTACATATGAACATTTAATCAATCAGACTCGGTTTATTAAGGGTCAAATTCTGGTTTAGCTTTGGTCTCATTTATAATTTCTCTGGGGTTAGTCCTGGTTCAGTCTTGGTTCAGTCTGGATTAGGATTAGTCATAAAAATCGATACAAGGATATTAAATGATACTAAAACTTACTGAATCTATTTACTGATTCGAAATATCGATATCACAGACAGAAAATCACACATAGAGCTAAACTGGACTTTTGCGGGGCACTTTTAGAACAGTCTTGATCTACAGTTTATTAGGACTCGTATAAGACCACACGACAATAATAATTTGACTTCTATTATTGAAAATGGCCTCTGTTCACTTCTGTTATCATTGTGGCATCAAAAACGGTTTCAGTTCTATTCATTTTTAACAAAATGGGAGTTTCAACATTTAGTACTATGACTACATACTAAGTCCTGATTTAGTCCAGGTTCTAGTTTAGTCTGGTTCCTGTCCTCAGATTCACAGTAACACTTCTATACAACACAATAAGTCACCAGATAAAAAATACCAGATAAAAAATACCAGATACCAGAAAAATACTCAAGTGAATGAAAAAAATGTTAAGTAAAAGTCTTTTGTGCAGATTTTGAGGTCTAATAAAACTTAAAATATAGTGATTTTGATACAGATACCTGCTGAATTATGTTCAACAAAAAAAACTGAATAAATCATTTTGTTTGTTCAAACTATGAATGTGCTAAAAACAGCCTTTCAGAAAGTCTCATACTGTATTAAAAAAACTTACTTTTCCATTCAAAAATGTAGTGGAGTATAAAGTACAGAAAGAAATCGAAATATTTTACTTGCGTACAGAACTTTACTACGTGTACTACATTATGTTCCTTCACTACGAGGCACAAACTTCTCACCATGAAGTTCCCGGATGTTTCAGGCTGGTAAACTCCATCAAAGCTGCACCTGGAGAAGTTGCATCCGCCAAAGGAAAACAGCTTCTGGACGTTGGACAGACACTGCTGATAGTCGCCGGTGCCTTGCAGTATAATATTTCTATTCAGATCGGTGTTTTTGGGTTTGTAATTCTTGGTGCAAGGAGAGTTGAAGACATCTGCCTCCAGGTTTACTGATGTGTTGTAGTCATTGGGATAACAGGGGATGAGCACTTTATCACTACTGACACCTTGAGTCTGAAAAAGGAAATACAATAGAGAAAGAAAGAAGTTCATTTTTTTACTGACTGGCAATAAAACTGAATCTGAATGAGGAAAGATGAGAAAATAATGTTAAAAAGATGACTGTAGCGTACGGTGATGAGGAGAGCCAACAGTCTGCGCAGGAACTGGTCTTGGCCGTAGCAGAGGAAGCTGTGAGTGTACAGCTGGTACTCTTGTCCGTACAGCTTTAGCTTCTTGACGTTGTCAGAGTTCTCTAGCTTCACGTCCGTCTGAAATGTTATCTGAGTCGAGGCTCCGCCCAAATCCAACGCTCCAATCGTGTCTTTACCAGGATTCAACCAACGCCCCACAAAACCGTACTGAAAAACAGAGAAGGTTTGATTTAATGAAGATTGACACCAACTGTATCCCTGGTATATGGTTTAGAGAGAGAGATACTTTATTGATCCCAACAGAAAAGTGCAGTTTTACACACTACAATATTCATACACAGTTACACAGAAAACACAGTTCTCCAGTACAAAGATGTGAGATGAAATGTTTGACAGGTGGATTGAAAAGATATATACAGTATCACAGATATATCTGCAGAATAAGTGAGCAAAGCACTAAACTCTGTTGATCTGAAATTGACCTGTGTTCTAAATGAAAGAACTCCTTTGTTCGACTTAAATGTGCTTGGCCATGTCTGAGCCTGACTAGAGGCACAGCAGATGTTGGCCTGACCAGACTGATATTCCTCTGGATAAAACATACGCAGTATTAGGATCTTGTCGCTCGTCTCAGTATCTGCTGCTATGGCCTCGTCATCTTGGTCTTAAAATGTTCTTATTAACCCTCTATATGATCCTGAATTTGTTTTTTTGCTATTTTGTCACAAAAAGTCCTATTCATAACATAGACTCTAGATTTGCTCCTGTAACCGTGAAGCATCACGAGCCTCATCTGTGGGTGACGTCACACTCACTTAGTCCACTTCTTTACACAGTCTATGTCCAGTCGAACCAGTTACATCTCTATAGAGAAAAGCATTTGATGAACCCTCCACCAGAAAAGTTACACAATGCACCTTTAAAGATGACTCAGTTCTTACCAAGTAAAGGCAGCGCATTAGTGTTTCTGTTTTGTTTTCAGTTTACGCTTCTACTATTACCACTACTGAAAAATGTGATGTTATAATTAACAACACTGGGCCCTTACGTATCAGAAGAGTTTTGTTCTGTTGCAGCTGAGCCATAAAACTAAAAGAGGAAGGATTTCAGTGAGGTTTACTTATTGTGAAAGTGGTCAAAATGTTAAGTGTAAGCAGTTTCCATCCACAATATAAGAGCCTGGCATCACGTATCCACCAAGCAGAGCCTGTATGGGCAGTGATGGAAGAAAAAATACTTTAAAACTATTTACTTACAGAATACTGAATACCTGCATTAAAATGTATATTGTAATATATTCTGTTCATGGTTCAGTTAGTTTACTAAAAGTGTCATACTTTTTAAACATATCTTATTTGACATTTCTTTTAAACACTTTTTAAATTCAGACTGTCCAAAATCACTGAAAATTCTGCATACATCTTTTCAGTAGGCTACAGTTTAGTTACTTCCCAACTGAAGACTGACTGCAATATTAGAACTGGATAAGAGGGATGTTGTTTCTCATTTACATCAACACAACTGGATTATTTCACAAAACCTGTTGGTCCAAAAACAAACTGTACCTTGGCAAAGTTCTCTAGGAGGTAGTTGACGGTGACCCAGCCAAACGCCCCCTCGTCCTGCCCGCTCAGAATAGTGGATCCTTTAAAGTTGAAAGGCGACGACTTCAGTTTGGTGCCCACTTCTTTTAAAACACGCTGGGACTCGGAGGCATTTTGTTTTCTGGAGACAATAAAGTTGGAACATTAACCATTAACTGTAATAATCTGGTAAAGATACTGTGCAGAAACCTCAAGCTCCCGGGGCTCTGGTACCCGAGAGACTTAGACTTGGACAAACTTTATTGATCCACAAGGGAAATTATTTGGACACATCACAATATTTTATAATAACAAAGATAAAAAATGTGAATGGCAATAATAAATTCTAAAACAAACAGTAAAAATAGTGCAAAAATGATATGATGATTGACAGGACATTATCTGTTAAATAATGGTGAGTTGTGGTCCAGTTGTAAAGATTTTGGTTTGAATTTAGTCCTGAATCCACAGAGGATGAGAGGGTGAGGCAGACATGTAGATATATATATATAGACTATTTTATTGTATTTATAGACTCAGAATGCTCCGCTCCACCTTTGAAGTCATGTGGCCTTTAGTTCAGTCGAGAATGTCAAGTGCAGGGCTAAAATTATCTAAATGATTCTAGTGAAGATGGAGTTTAAAAACACAGTGAGGCACTTCCTGTAAGAAGACATTTTTTGGCATTTATTGAACTACAGAGTTTACTACAACTTTTCTAACGCGTAGGATCAGTTTAGAATGATAAAATACTCACTCCAGCAGCCTCATGCCCGCCGTGGCCCCCAGGTACAGAGGGGTTTTCCTGTGGCTGCTCGTGGGGATGCTCCTCACAGCCTGTTGGAGACACTCATCCAGACTTTTAGCTGCTCCGCCGGGAACTCCCGCATAACCCGAGATCCCTTTACCTACACACACACACACACACGCACAGACAGTCTGAAATTCAGTTTAACACAGCAGTTTACATCAGGATACGCATTATGAGATCTTATTTAGGCTGAAGTTTAAGCCTAAAAATTGTAATGAAGCGAAGTGCTGTAACCTGCTGGTCTCCCTCGTGATATTTTTGGTTTACTTTGAACTTTTGACAAATTTATGTTCCTTTTGTCATGGATTCTACCATTTTTGGTTTAATAATACTGTGGAACATTCAATAATACTTCCACAGAGACACTAGAAATATTACAGAACGTGTGCTTGCATAGTTTGAAGTCATGAACATAAGATAAGATAAGATGTGCCTTTATTAGTCCCACAGTGGGGAAATTTCAGTGTTGCAACACACAGTTCAAGAACAGCAGGAAAATAGTAACATGCAATAAAACAAGATAATAAATAATTTAAAAATAGACTCTCAGTATATTATGTTATTTACAGTAATATGACTATGTTTAAGTGAATTGTGAAGGTTCTACTCGGTTTTCAGTGTTGCACATACAGTAGATATGTTTGAATGACACATGTTCAGTGTTAACAGGAGTAGCAAAATAATTTCCAGAAAGAAATAATACAAAATTATGCTTTATCCTGACATGTGGCGCCGTATATAGTTCAATGATCTTGCATTACGCCACTTCAATATAATATGTGTTAATACTAGAAACCACAATACACTGACTTCCTCTTTAGAGCTGCACAAATGATGCTGCGCTGAGTTTCTATTAGTGGCATTTTACTGTAGCAAACTGCAGATTTTTTTTTATTTCTGAGCGCTGTGCAACATTTTTTAACTCTGCGTGATTTGGAGTTTGCATTTTTAAAAGAATTTCATGTAGGAATGGATATAATGATAGGTAAAAATGTATCTTGAATGCAGGACAATACAGGCTTACACAAACACAAATAAATCAAACAAAATAAAACTCTGAGTAAGCCGATGATGAGAAAACAACAGTTAGATTTAAAGGTGCACTGTGTAACATTCCAGGTAAATTAAACTATTAAATTTAACTAAGATCCAGGTTGATCCTCGAGTCGCCGTTGCATTTCTGTGTGGATCATGCATGTTTCTCCCTATGTCTGAATGTCTTAATTAAATACAATCACTTAATTAAAATACTGTCTAAATGCAACACTAAATACTAAAAAAACCCAACCTAAATAAAACACCAAATACAAAAAAAACATGAATACTAAATACAATCAATGATTTAAATACTGTCCCATTTTAACTGTATATTTTTAACTGTATGTTTTATTGTATTTAACTTGTCCAGAAAAGCGCCTAATATATAAATTGTATTATTATTAAATATTTCCATGGAGACAAGCAACAAGTCAATCTACATCTACATTTTTCAAGGTATTTCTTTACTTTAAACAAAAAGTAATAAGCAAGTCACCAAGAAAGTTACAAAATATGTCTTTAACATTTGGGGTTTTTTTTTACTATGTTCACTACTGTGTACATGGTCTTTTATTAGCATTATCTATTGTTATTGGTAATTTTTTTGATAATTTTTGTGTAAACTAGGTAAATTTGTCCACCCCTCCGCCCGCGCTCAACTTCAAATCAATCAGTTCACCTTTTCAAATAGTCTGACCTAGAGATAACCTTAATACAGCCTATGACTCATTCAGGGTGCGAAATTCAACCAACAAACTGAAACAAAAAGAGGAATTAGTGCCCCTGACTAAGATGGCACAGATGGAGGAGCAAGGAACTAAACTGTGAGGTGTTGCAAAATTCAACTCCAGCTCTGCACTTGACCTTGTCCTGGCACATTCACACAGAGGAAGTGAAAGGCACACGGCTCTGGGGTTAAAAAGTGAAACAAAATACAAAATATAAAGTATTCTGGGCAAACCATTGTGTGTTTGTGCAGAATTTGTTACATTTTGAAGTTTAAAATGTGTCATATTTTGGATTCCGGTCACATTTTGTCACGACAGGATCTGCAAATATCGGCGAAGACTCTTGCTTAGGAACACAAAGTCAGCTCAGCAAGGTCAAGTCTCAACCCTCCCATTTTCAAGTTCTGTTTTCATTTTCAGCTGTTCTACCATCACCACATTGATACAGTGATATCCACTAATGTAATATGCATATGTATAAATAAACACTTTTTATCAATCCAAAAACATTCATTTTGTCTTCTGATGTAGAGTATCTTCTTGGATTTTTCTTATCTTATCTTTTTAAAGACACAAGAACCCAAAAACTTAAGGCATTTTTTTGTTATAAGCTATGAGTGTCCCACATGTATTTTTGACTGCATTTTGCACTAGTACAAGTTTAAATCTTCTCTGCTATTTCAAACTGTAAGACTTCTTCTATATTCTATAAATGTGATCTTAGTATTAATTACACAAACACTGAATGTATGTTGCCATGTTCTGTAATATGATTTAACAATCAAAAAGTAGAATGAGCTTCATTTGAGTCTCACTGTCAGTTTCAGTG
>KN494109.1:4420-19296 GCA_000787155.1 Scartelaos histophorus | reverse complement strand
ATATTGGTCAAAAATACCTTGAAAACGCGTATTTTCACTTGATCAACACAAACAAATAATACCTAATAATAAATAATAAATAATACATAATGATACATAATAATAATTCAAAAAAGTACATGAATAAACACAATAATAACCTGCCCTGATGGTGTCACCCACTTATCCCCCAGGAGACGTTATGTTTTATACTGGACTGTAGAGAATTCTGGGTAAAGCAATAATATCTAGAAGTCAAAACAGGATGGTTTTATTGTAAGAAAGATCTTAAATGAACTGGAAACTGGACAGTCAATTAAAAAACGGCAAACGCTTGAAACATTAAACTTAAAATCCTATCAATTTGTTGTTTGACTTTATTTTTCAGAAGCACTGCTGGAACTGAGACCATATTCAATTAGTGTATATAGATAAAATTGTCAGCATGGGAGTGTTTTGTTTTTGTATTTTTTCAGATTAAATGAATTCAATTCTTAAAGCCTCCCGGCACAAGATTTCTGCCAAAAACCAACCACAAACATATGACACGCACCCTTACTGTGAGGCTGTGTCTTCTTCTCTAACTCAACTCGTTTATAACTTTTTATCCAAAGCATAGACTAAAGTTTTTGTTTTTATTACAAAAATGTGCATCCTCACAGTGAGCAGTTCTGCATCTCCACAATCCCAGACCCAGACTTTTATTTGTTCAGTGTTTTATATGACTTTATGTGTGTTTATATGGAAAGCTTGTTACTCGTGTGACATAAAAGTCATTAATCTCCATAGAGAATCTTCCAAAGTACGTTTTTCATTTTCTGTTTCCTCAGAATCATACAGGTGACGCGCAGAAAGTTACATACTGCACCTTTAAACACATGATATAAATGCTCCTTCTGAGAAAATGATTGCACCATGAACAGGACTCCCTAAGTAGCCATTAGATGCACTATAAAGTCATTAGAATAATAAACCCAGTCCAGATTTACAAGCTATTATAAAACATCTATTTTATTGAGACTTTTTTTTTTAAAGTACACATTGAACATAATGAAGTAAACATTTGTGACATTTTGGAAAGGGCACAAACAGACAGAGATGCTCGTCTTAAGTTGAACACGACTGTGTGACAGGTTAAACATGTGCGCCAATTACGGGAAATGTCAGCATCAGATCAGATTAAATATGTAAGAGGAGACCCAGCGCCAACTAATGCTGTCCTTAAAATAAAGCAAAGGTCACACTTAAAGGTGCACAACTTTTCTGTTGGAGGGTCTTCTGCCACCCATTCGTCTCCATGGTGATGTGCTTTTCTTCTATGGTTCCACAGTATAGCATTAAACTTATCCATCTCCAGGCACAATACAATATGTGTGTACAATACTTTTATTCATAGCCAAAGTATTATGAGTAGCTGTACTAGTGAGCTGCACACTTCCTGATAATTGGACAATAAAATGCTTTATAATTAGATATATAGATAGGACACAACAGACATTTTTATTTTTTTTTTACCTCAGGAGACAATTTTTTCACAAATACATGAAAAAAACCTGTGTATAGACCCTTTACATTAAAGTGTACCATGATTTGTCCCATCACCATCTCACTCATAGCTCCTGACTCTGGTTGACCCTCTCCTCATTCTGTGTGATTTAACAGCACCTTTGACATCATTTCACACACAATCTCTTTCACAGATTCCAGTCTATTGGTATTGTAGTAAATTCATTCTCACTCCTTCATCTGTCTCTGCTGGTGTGCCCCAAGGTGCTGTCTTGGGCTACTCCTTTTCGTCATATACATTCTTCCACTTGACTTCATTTTCCGTAAATACAACATTAATTTTCACTGCACTATCAGCTCTATCTCTCCACTAAACCTTCATCACTCACATCCCATCCCTGGTTAGTAGGGTGACCAGATGAGATTGGCTGAAATTCAGGACAGTGTTTTTGTTGTTGTTTTTAGATAGATAGATAGATAGATAGACAGATATAGATATAGATATAGATATAGATATAGATATAGAGATAGATAAAGATAAAGATAAAGATAAAGATAAAGATAAAGATATATATAAGAAAACAACATCACTCAAAATGTCACATTTAGGGACGTCTGGTCACCCTGCTGCTTAGGAAATCTATTTTTCCATTTTCCTCAAACTAAACAGCTCTAAAACCAAAGTCTTTCTCCCTTTCCTTCTTTCACTCCCTCCAAATCCAGCAGTGTCCATTTGTATCACTGATGTGACTGTCCTTCTTCCCCCTTTGGTTGAGAGTCTGAAAGTCGTCCTTGTCAGTGCCCTTTCTTTTCACTCCCACATCAATAACCTCACCATTCTGTCTACTTTCACCTCTGTAATCTGTCTTTCCATTTCAAAATTCTCCTTACTGCTTTCAAAGCTATTCATAAGTTGTCTCCACAATACATCTGTGACCTCTCCCTCTGCTCTTCCTTCTCTCTCCAGCTTTGTCCCCTCGTCTCACCAGAGCCCTGAGCTGCTCTGAGCTCCAGCCCTGAAACTCACTCCCACCTCAAATCTGCAACATCCCCTCTTCACTCCATACACGAAATGTATGTTTTATTCTCCTTTTGTGTTTTTTTTTTTTTGTTTTTTTTATCTTTTTCTGTACAGTGTCCTTGAGTGTTTGAAAGGAAATATATGAATACAATGCACTATTATTAGTTTCTAATTCTAAGCAGGGAGAGTTTTTCTTTTTTTCTTTTTTTTTTTTAATTAATTTTATTTTACTTTATTTGCAAAAATTGCAAATTATGTAACTTGACTTGTCCTTGTGTATGGGACTTTATTTAATTTAATTTATACATTAAAGGTCCTATGGAAAACTTTGTCAAATCCTGATCCTGATTATTATGATGATGATGATGATGATTATCATTATTATTATTATTATTATTATTATTATTATTATAAACGCAAATGTTGTGCTGTATATATTCACTGTGCACATCTACAGATCAAGTTCCATTAAAAAAAACAATACATGTAGCAATGTTCAAATGGAAAGTGTTATCCAGTGTTGCAGTTTTCATTCGTGCGTCCACCAAAGCCACACAGGAAGGTAATAGAAACAAATGTAGCTATAAGCAGGAACATGTTTTGCATATTATCTGCATTCTAGTGCCGAGTAAAATGCTTTGAAAATGTGATGATGTGTGATAAAATCCACAAATGGGGAGGGTTATAAAAAAAAAAAAAACTGGATATTTGCATTATGATGACTCAAACCGGAATGATTTCTCTGTTTAAGGCCCTTCTTGACCAAACCTTCCTCATATCTCCAGACTTAAAAACAAAACAGTCCTTAATTGTTACCTTTTGTGACTTACTTTTGTCATTTGTCATAACACCCCCAACTTCAGGCAACAATATGCTGCAAAATACGAGCTTTGTTTGTTCCTGAATGACTGTCAACATTTATATAGCACTTTGAAAGACAACAGTAACGGCCAATTTACCGGAACATTCTGCTTAAAATGTCAATGTGATTCTCCATTCAACTACCACGCATCTGTAGTGAACGAAAATGATGTATACTGCTAAAACGCCTTTTCATCTACGGTATCAGAAAACGCCCAAATGCGACTGTAAAACCCCATTACATTTCTGTCAAAACAAAATAAAAATGCACTTTGAATTGAATAGAATAGAGGCGGGGACAGTACCATTGAAAAATCCTGCCATTTTAACTCAATCTGTCAATCTGTTTGTATTGGTCTATATTTTTTTAAAGAACAAAATCTCCATAAAAAATGACAAATTTCTTGGTTTGCTTTGTGGTATTTTACTTTTATGTGGTAAAACTGCAAACACATAACATATTTAGATCACCATGTTAACTTTTATTGTTTTGCAGATAATAAATTTGCTGAAAACAGTGTATTCATGTATTATAATTTTCACTTCCGCTCTTTTCTTTGTGCGCTGCATCTCTCCACACTCAGGTTGCATATTGCATCAGATCTGTCAGGTTGTTGTGTACAGTTCGGGCTCATGCTTTTGTATATTTATGGAGCATGGGTGACATAGGCTTGCAGACTGGGGCGTTGGACAGAATCTTGCAGCTAAGGAGGTTTCGAATAGGGACTGGGAGAGATCGCTAAATTATTCAAACATGCATGACTGACATTGAAAACCTCAGATATGTTTTTGACGGGACCAACACTGTAACAAAAATGTGTAACTTTTCTCTATGGAACACCATTGCTTTGTCTGGAATGTTTCACAGTTTGGTATTGAAGCTTTCTGTCGTCATGGTATCCAGACCAAGCTACAGGTCAGATCTGTGGAAAGGCAACCCCGCTCAAAGTCAGAATACCTCTTTTTCTAGGTATTTTTGAGCTATAAAACCACCTGTAATTGAACACATGTAAAGTAGAGCTGTTTAAAGTCATACTATGGAACATTCTAGGCAGAGAAATTACATACATACATCCATATACAGCAAAAAAGCAAAAAATTGAAGGGTTAAAATTTCAAGGGTTCAATTTCAGAGTTGTTTTAACACAAAAAGTGTTGTTTTAATTAAATGGGGGTTTGAATTGGGGTTATTTGCCAGAGTTGATATGGCTGAAGTTAATTCAACTTCCTTTGGTGTTAATTTGGCACCTCCCACCTCTTCAAACTCCCACCAGAGAAGTTTGAACCAGTTTTATTCTCTGGCTTTTACCACCGCTTGAGTTGTGTGGTCCTCTGTGTCTTTTATTGATTTATTAATTTTTTTTAAAAATGTATTTTATGGGTTTTTATTTATTTATTTCTATCTTATGGCTTTGCTCTTATTTGATTTTACTGGTTTATTGTTTTAGGACTAATATGATTTAAATCTGTGTTTAATGAGTGTTTATTTTATTATTATATTATGATTCTTGCTTTTAGTATGTATTTGTGCAGCACTTTGGAAACTGTACTATATAAATAAAATGGTTTGGATTGGATTGGAGTTTTGTACTTTCATCTTAAATGAACTAAAATAAAGTGTAAAAAAAAAAAAATCCCTGTGTCTCATCTTAAAACATGAATATAACTTGTGATTTGGGGGTGAAACAGAAACTTTGGTCCAGTATTAATTGGTTAATTAACATTTGCAAAAATGTTAAATTAACTTAACATTGAGAAAATGTTAAAATTGATTATGTGAGAGTTGATTTTAACACTCCACTTTTTGCTGTGTAGAAACCAGCAAGTGACAGACCCTTTATCAGAAGAGTTACAGTACGCAGTGCATCTTTAGTGACTTTTTGTACTTAAAATAATAAACAAACTCTTATGTTGCTTGAATTGAGAAAAAAAAAACACTTATTCCTTATTCCTAATTCCTTATATAAAACAAAAGTTATAGTTGATTAGCTGTGGGATTTGAGGACAATCCTTTGGTGACTACTGCCCTAATAAATCATTTCCAAATTATTCATTGCAGTTTCATTCTTTGACTACATTAGAAAGTTGATGCAAGTCTTAAATGTTCCTTTTCTCAGGATCCAGATGTGTGTTCAGTTTGCAACAATGATCATGTAAGGGAGTTTCCAGTGCCTATAAATAATCTCAAACTGACATTTTTAAACTCCCTGTTCAATTTGAGCTTGTATAGTTGCCTCCTGCTGGTGTCAGATCCTTTGCACCAAAAGATATTATCCCTGTAATTTCACAATCATAATGGTATAAGTACTACTAGTGATGTTCTTTGTGTGGCAAGTCGATCCTGCAGCATCTGAGGTGACCACTTACTGTTATTATTAAGGTTTCATGCATAATATCTGAGTCTGAGTGCTTCAAAAACCATCACTTAATAAAAGGTTATAATATTCAACGTTTTTAGCCCATTTTCCTGTGATTATCAGTTGCAATTACTCCCTCTCAGTCATTACTACTTGAAGGCACTCGCAGTGGAGTAGTGTAGCGTGTGGGAGTTACGACTCAGGTCAGGTTGGAATTGAAAAGTTACCGATCCCCCTCTTCTGCGCACACAAAACCAGCCAATCAAAGTCAGCCGAGGGGAAACTACATGCAGCCTGAAACTTTTTTTGAAACAACGCGCAACAACAAATGAAATGGCAGCACGTATGCCAATTATTTCTGCCCCGACATCGTATTAGAAAGACGCACGCTTCTAACCACAACTGAAGTGCTAATTACGTAACACAGACCATAGCCTTCACTTACGCTCGCCTATTGATTTGAAAGTGTTCTTCAGCTCTTTGTTAGAGTCGTGTCCTGTGTCCTCTGATTGGCAGATGTTAGCGGTGCATTGTGTAACTTCTCCGGTCTCAGATACTTTGTCTGTCACATGCTTTTCTCCACAGTGATGCTATTGTTCCACAGTACGGTATTAAACCTTTCTATCTTCAGGGAGACCAAACCAGACCAAGTTGCAGCTAAGATCTGTGCATATAGACAGACCCTCAACCAGAAAAGTTGCAAAAAAAGACGTTTAAATCAGTTGTGTAGCTTGAACCAACCACAGAAGAAAATTACTAATGCGTGTGTCAATAACCTTATGGTATTATGGAGGGAAAAAAAGCTGCTTCTACTTTTTTTTAGGTCCGATATTATGTAAAATTAACTCTTCTGAGTGTTAAGGTGTGTTAGAACATTGTAAAAACATATCTGGAGTTCAGCTTCAGTGTCATATGTTGGAGTAATCTTTTATTATTAGTCTATAATTCCACCTTGTGATGTCATCAAGCTGTAGTTTTCAAGTTCATTGCTACTTTATACCTTTTTATCAGTAGAGATGAATGAATGAGAGAGTGAATGAAGCTAAATGCAGCTTCAGGTATGTTTGGATGACGAAACAAGATTATAACAGAGAAAATAGTGTAATATGGGCCCTTTAAGGCTAAGAGAAAGGAGAGGGCTCGACTTGGAGGGCCCCCCGGTTTTGTTTGAGATCCCAAGAAGACTCGAGGGCTCTTGTAACGCCACTGAAAGTACTCAACCATTAAAGAGGGGGTTTTATGCAAAATATTGACTTTTCGAAGCTTCCTATCATGTTATGTCTTTCCTTCATCCAAAACATGTCTGAAATATTTTTCTGTCAGTATAAATCTCTCCCAGGCCCTCTGTGAACCCTCCTTACAATTAGCAGTACAAGCCCATGCATCGTGTACAATACTTAATAAGGACGCTCTCTCCATGCTCTTAGTGCTTTTCATAAATATACATGAGCAGGATACAAAACAATAGACTTCACAAACCTGATGTGATATGCAGTAGTTTCATTAACAGATTGTGTTGCTATGGCATTCTGAAAGGGGAGGGACTTGACGTGGGAAGAAATGGACAGACTACATAGTTTTCTGCAAATCTCGTAATTTCCAAACAATAGAAGGTAACATGGCAATCCAGATGGTTTATAAAAAAATATATATATGATGAAACTTGGTATTTGCATAACCTCAAATATACATGACAGTTCCTCTGTAAATGTCAAACACAGAACGAAACAATGCAAAAATAAGATATACAAGATCATGTAATGAATCTAGCAGTAAAAATAGAAACTACTACTGAACGTATCCTGTTGTTTCCTAGTAGAGTACATGTGCCTTTACATCATGTTTTCCAAACCACAGAAGGTAGTGACATTGGAAGCTTTCTACATTTCCTTCCTTAAAAGGATTAGAGATACCATTCCAGGACTGTGACTCTATCCAGGGAACTCCATTTGACAGCAACATTAAGTTTATTTTTGTATTTCTTCTCCAGTAAAGTGATGCAGTCTCAATGTAGCCAAGTATTACAGCGTATAAAATGTGGTCTTCCTATGCTTGTGCAACTTAATGTAGTACAGCCCTATTCTGTTTTATTGCCTGCCATTTTCCTCACAGCTAAGTGCGCTAGATCCTCCAGTATCCATCCCAATCTCTGTAAATCGATTCTGTCATTGTCCTGGGGTCATTGTGAGGTCACTGCTCTGTTTGTTCTGAACCGAGTAAGTAAAGTAGATCTATGTTTGATTAAACGGCAAACCTGTAAAGCCTGACTTATATACAGATTATGGATCTGTTTAGACTGGTCAAATTAGTTATTATTTTATTAATTTGCACTGGTTCACATGATGTTTGGAGTGGTCTAAACTGGGCATGTCCACAGTTGCTCTATATTATAGTTGTCAAAAGTATCAAAAATCATATACTACAGTTTCATCTTCTGTTTTATCAAAACACATAGTATAATTTAAAAAAAAACAAAAAACTATCTTTTGGGTATCCAACATTTTGTATTATGTACTGCTGTCAAAATCAGCAGTGACATGCAAAATAATGTAACCCAAACGACGATGGACTGCACAGGGCAACTACCACGACAAGGTGAATTACACATTTTTTTGAGTAAGTCATGGAGAAGCTTGGCATTACTGCTCAAAAAAAAAATAAAAATAAGTTGGATTCAAACATGGACAGGGCAGTGTCTTAGGAACAAAACGATGCCACCTTTTCTTTTTTTTCTTTTTTTTTTAATAAAAATGAACAACAGATGCACTGTTGACATTATTGACAGAGTGTCAACAATGAGACAACTCCTAAACAAGACTGGTTTTGATAGAATGCTCTTCTGGGAGTATGAGGTGATTCCTTAACCCTTCGGAAGTTATGCAGATTGTCCAGCTTCTCCAGGATGGCACATCCAGACATGCCGTCTCAAGGAGATTTATTCAGAACATTCAGAACATGGAGGAGATTTCAGGATACAGGCAGAAGGATGGACAGGTCCACTGAAGATCCACCAGCAGATACCATATCTGCTCCTTTGTGCAAGGAGGGTGGAGGTTGAGCGCTGCCCGTGCCCTACAGAATGACGTCCAGCAGGCCACTGGTGTGAATAACTCTGCCCAGACAATCACAATCAGACTTTATGAGGGTGGCTCGTGGGCGTCACATCCTGTAGTGGGCTCTGTGCTCACTGCCCATCACCCTGGAGCTCCATTGGTTTTTGCTAGATGACATCAGAATTGGCAAGTCCAGCACTGGTGCCTTGTGCTTTTCACAGATGAGAGCAGGTTCATCCTGAGCACCTGTGATAGAAGTGAAAGAGTCTAGAGAAGACAAGGAGAAGCTATGGTGCCTGCCACATCATTCAGCATGAGTGGTTTCGAGGTGGGTCAGTGAAGACCGCAGTGGAGGAACCCCCAGACCTCTACCATCTAGAAAACAGCAGTCTGACTGCCATTAGGTGTCTGGATGAAATCCTTGAACCCATTGTCAAACCCTACACTGTTGCAGTAGGTCCTGGGTTCCTCCTGATGCACGACAATGCCTAATGCTCAAATTTAGATCTGTTGTGTTTTCAAAGAGTTTCTTAATTTTTTTTTTGAGTATCTGTTAGGTTTAAGCTCACCTAAACATTGTAAAATACAAGAAGAAAGACAAGAGATTATTCAGTTTTACTCGCGAGGAGAACGAACAGAGAGCGTCACTTCAGTTACAATCTCTATCCGCTCTGAAGGGCCCAATGCCGCCTCCTCGCTTTTATTTAGAAATGTCCCTAGTTACAGTGAATGGATGTTATCGCTCTCAAAGTTAGCAATAACATCGTACACAATTATGCATAATACAAATTTGTAGTATTATTGTCTGGCTGCTGTCCTTGTACGGCGTCTGCACTCAGGAGTTTGGGTGCTGCTGTTTCTGTCTGGTTTGTGAGAAGACGTCACATTATATTTCAGTTCCCAAAACAAGTGAAGAAACAAGTGAAGGCCATACACAGTACAATACACAGTAAAAGCACAAAGAGGTTATTGAGCACACAGACATTTCTAACATATGATTATAGAATATATGGGATAAAATACATAATTATTCTAACAGGATCAAAATCAGTTTCTTCTTCCGCCACTGACCCTCACCACTACAAAGTAAGATCAGTGCCTTGGCAGAGGTCTGCACCTTTTAATTTGTTTCTTCACAGACTTGTACTCTTTGTCCCTACACACATTGTCCCTGTATATCTCTGTGACATTTTGAAACGCACATTTAATCAGGAGTTTGTGAAGCGACGCCTAAAGGTAATGACTCTGATAACAAATGACTGAGACCGGTACATCTGCCCTCACCACCGCGGGGGGGCTAAATGACCTGCTCTGGGGTCACACCGGGGTCAAGGAGCTCACCGAAAATATATTGTCTTACCTTGAGCCGACAATGCTTTTTTTTATCTGTGCGTCTCTTGTTCTAATAGATCAGGCGAGTGCGTTAAGACCATGTGAAATTTATAGTTCTAGTATTAAAAAAGAATTAAAAATAATAATAAAATAAGTGTGTGTGTGTGTGTGTGTGTGTGTGTGTGTGTGTGCGTGCGTGCGTGTGTGTATGTGTCATTATTTAACATTTATTCTTAACATTTAACATTTATTCTTAACATTTATTCTTAACATTTAACGTTTATTCTTAACATTTATTCTTCACATTTAACATTTATTCTTCACATTTAACATTTATTCTTAACATTTAACATTTATTCTTAACATTTAACATTTATTCTTAACATTTAAAATTTTTTCTTAACATTAAACATTTTTTCTTAACATTTATTCTTAACGTTTAACATTTATTCTTAACATTTATTCTTAACATTTAACATTTATTCTTAACATTTAACATTTATTCTTAACATTTATTCTTAACATTTAACATTTATTCTTAACATTTAACATTTATTCTTAACATTTAACATTTATTCTTAACACTTAACATTTATTCTTAACATTTAACATTTATTCTTAACATTTAACATTTATTCTTAACATTTAACATTTATTCTTAACATTTAACATTTATTCTTAACATTTAACATTTATTCTTAACATTTAACATTTATTCTTAACATTTAACATTTATTCTTAACATTTATTCTTTATGACTGTTTCTATTTCTCAAAAATACAATAATTCCTTCTCTGAATAGTCCCGACTCTCCACAGATCTGACTTGTAATGTGGCGTAGTGATGTAACTTGCTTGTGATAGGTAGATCTAATCCATACTGTGGAACATTCAAGACAAAGCAAGAACATATTCATGGAGACAAACAAAACCTATAGCAAAAAATATATTTAGCTGCTTTTCCTTTTTGAGCAACCTCACAGTTTAAGTCTCTTGCATATCTTGTTTTCTATATTACTTAATTTTATGTTTTTTGGGATTATTTGCTCCTAATCAAACCCATTAACGTGATAAAACAGCGATAAAATGACGTGTGTATTTACATGTCAGGATTGTTACGTCATATGTAACAAGTCCCAAACTGCATTTCATTTCCATCTATTATCAACTTAATTTTATAGTGTTCTTTGTGACTAAACCAACCCCTCATTGACCTTGAAGCGATAAAACAGACCTGGCTGATATACGGGACGATGGCGCACCTTATATTTACATGCCCCTCAGCACTAAAGGCCAGACACGGCCCCTGACAGAGAATCGTTAGCCTCTCCTGAATAATGATCTTGATTTTGGGCTCGGTTTGTTCTCGGTGGAAGACAATTGAATCAATAATCGTATTTTCAGAGCTTAAATGTAAAAGCGCTCATCTTTCATCTGTGGTTGGGCGTAAAGTAGCAGGTGTTGTGGCTGTGGGTCTGTAGGATATAATAGTGGTAATTGGTACATGAACAGCAAAGTGAAGAATCATGTCCATGTTTAAAGGTTACCCCATTTATCATGGCCTTCATTAGGGAGGGATGTTAAAAGTGACCTATTGCAAATTCTTCTTTATTCTAATGGACAAAAAAGAAAACTGTATTGTAATTTTTTAATGTATATTTGCATGTATGTAAAAACAGTGTGTATTTGTGTATGTATATATCTGCCACCTGCTTAACTTCATAAATGTTGTTTTTTTTCCCTGGAATATTCCACAGTATGACATTTAATTTAACTATGGAGGTGGAGACAAGCAGGCCACATCACCAGGCCAGCTGACAGGTCGGGTCTGTGGAGAGGTGTTGTAAAAACAGTGTGTATTTGTGTATGTATATATCTGCCACCTGCTTAACTTCATAAATGTTGTTTTTTTCCCTGGAATATTCCACAGTATGGCATTTAATTTAACTATCGCCATGGAAACAAGCAGGCCACATCACCAGGCCAGCTGACAGGTCGGGTCTGTGGAGAAGTGTGCCTGCTCACAGTAAGAATATGTGTTTTTGCAGTAATTCTGAGAAATATAAAGACCTGTAAATGAATAAATACAAATATATACTTGTTTTGTTAATGCCATACTGTGGAACATCCCAAAGCTTCACCAAATAAAAAGGCTCTTGGGGAGACACTTGGGTGAAGTCTGCAGATCTTTGCCTGCATGTTTCCCCTTGTGAGTAAAACTGCCTTTTTGTCTCCGTGTGGTTTGTCCTGGTGCGTTGTGAACAGTCCCGACAGGTGGTCCCTCTAAACATGGTAAAAAATAAAGATAACCTTGATTAAAAATAACCTAGATTAAAATCTTGCATTAGGTTTTAGCATCCAAAAGATGATTTAGAAGAAATTTGGAAGAGAAAGGAGATGCTTTAGACACTCAGAATTCTGTTTGTCCCCTGAGGAAAGCCATAGGCTCAAACTCGTCGGGACTTTTAAACTTGTCCATTTTGATATGCCGTAAATTAATAAAGGCATTTTATTTCAACCGGTGAGTGCCTTGGATTTTTTGCATCTATATACTTGTTTTGTTAATGCTATACTGCGGAACATCCCAAAGCAATGACATCATGGTGAGACAAGCAGGAAGAAAGAGTTACACAGTGCACTTTTAATATTATGAGGAATGTATTGGTATTATCCTATATACATGCTATAGTTGTCTTATATTTATTATTACACTGACATTTCCTCACTGTGGGACTAATAAAGTCTTATCTTATCTTATCTTTTTTGTGGTTTATTTTTTACTATCTTCCCCTGCCACCTCCCACTCGCATCTTTCCCAAACAATGGATGAGTAATCTGTTTGTCAAAGTGTAATTAAAACTTTCAGTCATAAAAAGAAACTTGTTGTATTGTGAATTGTATTCCTTCTAAAGCGTGACCTTACACGGTCAGAATGAACTAAACAAAATGGTTTTCTCGCCAACTTGCGTCATGCAGGTTTAGGGGAGCAGACAGTTTATTCTCTAAGCACTGAAAACTCACAAAAAAGTATTACAGATTTACATCTTTATGCACGTACACAATAAAAATGTCAGAACGTGTCATGGTATGATTCAGCTGTGAGAACGTGTATTATGAGTCTCATATATTTGATCTGTAGTTTATTTTCACACTTTTTTTTCTGGTAGAGGTTTTGCCAACTGGTTGTCTCCATTGAGATGTTAGCAAGGCTTAAAATGTTCCACGGTATATGGCTTTGAACTTCTCTCTTTAAAAACAGGTGGAATTGAATACATGAAAAATAGTTAATGCCAAACTGTGAATCATTCTGGACAAAGCCATAACTTCACCATAAAGACAAGAAAGTAGTGGAAGAAAAAGTTACATAGTGCAGCTTTAATTAAAGTGTTTTGACCCAGTATCTTGTAAAAGCAGGTAGGAAGTGTGCCATTGGATTGCCATTTTTTATTTAATTTTTTTTCTTTAACCTTAGACAAACTTTATTGATCCACAAGGGAAATTATTTGGACACAGTAGCTCACGCATCACATTATAACAGAGCAAAAATATAAATGGTAAGAAGAAATTCAAGATAAGTAGCAAAAATAACAAGAGACTAGCATCAAATAAAACATATTTATTATCTAAATGTAATGTTACCGTGACACAATATGTATACATGTATTCAAAGTGCAATGAGCTTTTACCTTTATGAAAATTGTCTCACATATCTACATTACTGCATATACGAGAAAATCCATGTCCCATCTCCCATTTACAGCACAGTCGACCTCCACAGGGGAAAGTCGTCAGCGATGAACCAGGCCCAGTCATTTGTAATCAGCTCAGTTAAATGGTACAGCCTCCTGGTCTGACCTCCACGTTCACATGGATGTGCCACTTTCACCATATACTAGTCTGTGTACCCTATAGGATTATACTGCGCTTTAATGAAAATGTTTATATATTTGAAGATACATGTTTTTGACAGTGTGTCCTTAGATTGCTGTATTCCCCTCCTTATCACAGAGAAGAAGTTGCACAGTCATTTACTTTGCTTTTCAGTTTGTTATAAATGGGAGGGTGAAGAATAGACTCAGTATGAGTTATTGAGTGTGACTGAGATTAACTGTGTGGAGATGTGTCATGGGCCTTGTGTAGATGTTACCTACTGTAGTCCCATTAAATTGAACATTAAACATAGGCTAAGATTTGTATTTCAAATTTCATTCACAAATATTTTGGCAAGTTCAACTCAAGTATTGGTTTAGTGTTTTTCTTAATTACAAAATCATGGCCATGAAGTCCATGTTGTTTATGTAATAATTCTCTGTTATGTTTTCCTCCCTCTACAGTCCTAATGGAAGACATCTGCCTGTGATTACAGACGCCTGCTACAGCAAGTGCGCCTTGGTAATACAGAATTTGTGAATCTTTGGTTCCACTATTATAGTTAAGAATGAGAACAGACAGCTTAGGGAAACTTTGCAATGGTTTATTGCCTTTAACAGTTCTATTTTTACAGGGTTCAAAGGGAACACAGAGGAGTTTACCCGGCTAAAAATCCAATATAAAAAGAAGTGAGACAGTGGTGCCCAAGGCTACAAGTGAGTCTTTTCTCCATTTAACAAGATATTTCTCTTCACATTTTAATAATGTCATTATTTACTTCGTATCCACAGATTCATCCCTGGTCAAACGGGGCTTGCTCATGTTTGCATACATAGGCCATAAAGTACTATATGGCACAAAGGAATTTATTTTAAAACAATCATTACTAATAATACAT
>KN494108.1:4863-19668 GCA_000787155.1 Scartelaos histophorus | reverse complement strand
ATAATAATAATAATACACAAATAATAAAAATCACCCGAATTTTTACTGATCATTTTTGAAAAGCTCAAATAAGCAATATTATAATAACTGAATATATTCTACAAGGCATTCTGAAAGGGTTTGCCAAAATGTAAAACTAATCAGAGACAACCTAGAGTGACGAAAAGAACCATTTACGAAGCTAGAGCGGCAGTGAAGTTTCCAGTTGAACCACCACTTAACACCTCTATAATATTACAAAGTGTTTATACAATAAGTTGAGAATGACGCACGTAAATGGCAGTAAACACACACCAGAGCGTCACTCCGATTGCACACCGATCTTCACCTCGATCTTTATGTTTAATGATCTTTAAGTCTTGTGTTATGTCTTTACGCTTACCTAGAGTTGATTACATGTTCTTATTCCACTGCTGTTCCTAAACTTTGTGTTGCAGCACTAGACTGGAAAAAAACTTAGAGATAGATATAAACTAAAAAAAAAAAAATAAGAGAAAGATATAAACACATAAATCCATCAGAAAATGACTTAGTAGTGAAATTA
Organism: Scartelaos histophorus; assembly: GCA_000787155.1. NCBI lineage: Eukaryota > Metazoa > Chordata > Actinopteri > Gobiiformes > Gobiidae > Scartelaos > Scartelaos histophorus. Next base: position 19,124 of record KN494108.1, on the reverse strand, counting down.
TCTTGAAGCATGGGCAGATAAATTGACTTGACAAGTTATCTTAAAATAAACTACCTCTAGAAGAGAATTAAGTTAAAATCTTGGCCAGATCAGAGAAATTTGCAGAGCATAATTTCCCCATTGTGGGACAAATAAAGTTTATTTTATCACAGAGGATTCGGGCAGTGTCATGTCGTCATTTGGCGTTTTGTTGTGATGATGATTATGGCGACGTGCTGGAATCTGCTCCTAAAATCTCGCTGGAGTTTCTTTTATTAAGTCGTTTTAGCTCAGTGGTGTGATTTAAAATGATCCTCGGGTGTCATAGATTACAACTATAAGCAGACGCAATATGGCTTCTTTAACAAGTTACTCCCGCCGGACGGTCGGGTTATAAAACAAAGTTCTTTCCTCGGTGATGATCCCATCCATCACGGGCCCTGGGTCACTGTGTGGCTGTAATGGCCGCCCTTAATCTGTCATTAGTGCTAAGTGGCGTGTGAGATCACCGATAATGCCACCACCAGCTCCGCAGTTAGAGGCGTGTTTGATGCAGCTGATGAGCGCCATCGATCGGGAATATGTTGCGTATCGATGAAGTGTCCGTGATCACAGATGAAGCCCTCACAACAATAGCACGACTGTCATGGTGCAGTTGCTAAGTTACACCGGTGTAGTTCGTGTTGCAGTTGTGGATCTAAATCTGCAGTGTAAAAAAAGAAAAAAGAAAAAAAAAAAAAAATCCACGTGAGTTCAAATGACTTGAATTCAGAATATTAAAGAGCTATTAAACCAAATTATAGACTTTTTGGTGTTTTCTTCTGCGTTATGACATTGACGTTTGGCTTTTACTTTCCGCTTTTGCTGTTTTCTGCCTCCACTCTTTTCATTATCTGTAGTTCTTACAATGACTTATTAGAAAAACTCCTTGGGTTTGAGACCAAAGTTTGCTCCGGGTGCCTTTTTGCAAAGCGACATCGCGTCGTAAGGGCAACACAACAAGCATAATCGACCAGATTTTTTTTTTTTAAGCGGAATAAACATTTACATGATGGCAGAATAAATCAAATCGGCTTTAACATCAGAATGAACCACCCAATGTTTCCATCTCTTCTGGGCCCTGTCCAAACCGTCCTTACGCTGAGCTGTGAGATTCTGTGCAGTGTCCCACCCACAAACCTACGTCACCCATGCTCCCACACGACGATTCTCCAGAAATATACAAAAACATGAAATGTACTACAACTTCACAAACCTGATGCGATGTGCAGTAGCTTCACTAGTGAAATGTGCGGTGATTGTATGGTGATGGCGCTCTGAAGGGGGGGTGACAAAGAACAGAGAGCAAGGGAAGACTCATTTAAGAGCATTTAAGATTTGTTTCAAGACTACATTTCTTTTTTTCTCCTTTATGTATGACGCTGTTTTTCTGGTCGTGAGTCTGTTCCCTGCTTGTCTTTAGAGAGATACGTATTATTGCTTTTCCTGTATTACGGCAGTAGACTCGTCTGTGCTCATACAGAAAAAAAAAAAAGTGACCAGGTGCAGGTCAGGTCAGAACAATGGGAGTTTTTAAAATGCTTTATGAATACACTGGGTTGGTACACTTAATACCATACTGTGGAACATTCAAACAAGTCCCACGGGGACAAGCAAAAATAACATAACACAGTTAAAAAAAGGCTTCACCACCGGTTGTGCTAATTAAAAAAAATAAATAAATACTAACTAATACTATAAGCCTTAGACGGGGAATAGTTAGGACATAAACCAGTATTCATTTATCAGTGCACGAAGCGCACGGACATCAAAATTCTACAATTTCAATAGTGATTAATCAAATTTTACTTATTGTAAGGCCTTGGAGGTTAAGGCCATGGACTCAACATACATTGGGATTTTTCCTGTGCAGGTTTGAATGCTGCCAGCAACGTTTACTTGCGAGAAGCAATGATTTATTGATTACACGCTGGCCAATCTTTTTGGCAGTCTGAATCACTTAATCAATCACTAAATCACAGAACAGAGGAGGGGATGTAGCTCAGTGGTAGAGCACATGCTTTGCATGTATGAGGTCCTGGGTTCAATTCCCAGCATCTCCAGTCGTTCAACATAAACTTTTCCTCCTGTTTGCCTTTGCCAGTCATTTTCACTGCATTTGTCTAAAGATGTAATCTTTAAACAAACTGAGGCTTAGTGTGCCTCAGATACCGACATTCCTACCTAGAATCTTACCTTCTAGGTAATGGTCTAGAACAGGGGTCTCCACCTTTTTTCTCCAGAGAGTGACTTTTACAAAACAAAAATGTCAGAGAAATACAAAGTTGCAAAGAAACTGAGTAAACATAAGAGCCACAGCAAAAACCTTAGATGGGGAACAGGTAAAAGCCTATAAAACATAAACCATTATCCATTTAATGGTGCACCAAGTTCGGCATAAGAATTCTACATTTACAGTGGTTCCATTTCCATTTTCCAATGGTTATTAATCAAATTTGACATATTGTGCACAATACACAGAATTCAGAAACCCGCTGGAGAGCTTCTTGGAGGGGGTGGAGAACTACTGGTAGCTCCTGAGATACAGGTTGGAAACCCCCCACTCTAAATAAAGAGTGTTTTATTGGCACTGAGTATAAAATCTGTTCCATAGTATTAAAATCAAGTTTAAAATTTTACTACTGTGAGAACATGAACTATAACGCAAAATCGACCCGTATGAGCTTTAAGGTCACAAGATAATTTGCCTGATTTTGGCTGTGACTTGCTTCTTCAGAAGTTCAGAGAGGCCTGACCCAACTTTGTCTTCGTGTGCGATTTTGAGTGTGCGTCTGTGCTCCTCATGTGTGTTGTGACAGTTTGACTCTGAGCTGCTCTGTCTGATCAAAACCACCAAACAACAACAACAGCAACACAGCTGCAGATTAGTAATAGTGACTCCTGCGTGCTTTATCAACAACTTTCAGTTAATTAAAAATCATGTATCTGAAGTATTGCATCAAATTTCATCAATAATAATAGCACGGTTTTGACTAGATATGCAAAGCTCTGATCTTTGAACACTTAAGAATCTCAAAATGAGTGGTTTTATTCTAGACAGGAAACTGTCAGGAAACTGACAATGCACTGACAATTTTAGCCGGTTTTGTGCAGACAAATCCGGCTGCAGTCTTTACAATCAGAAATGTAAAATCTCATAAGATTCTCCTCGTGTGTGTGGTGTGCGCTTTTTGTCGGACATTAAAAAAGACTGAAAAATCCTGTAGAGTGTGGCGGCCTTTAGTCTGTCTACATCTCCAATGCTAAAAAATGCTCTTTTCCACTTAAGTTAACAGCTACAATTTACCTTTAATTCAGAAAGTATTGACAATTTCAGTTCTGAAATCATGCAAATGATTTAAGTGAAAGTGTATGGAGTTTAAAAACACAGTGGAGCACTTCCTGTATCACCACATTTTTACTTTGAGAGAAAAACACAGGATTCGTGTGTTAAGCAGGTGGGAATGAAACAAAACACAACTCCAGGTATATTTATGATGAGAAAACAACAACACAGCGCAATACGGGACCTTTAAAGCAAATCCGTCTAAATGGAGCTCACTAAACATTCTGCATTTCTAGTCCTTTCCCCCATCTCGGCGCTTTGTTTTCGCAGTGTGGCGGCGGCGTCTGTCAGGCTGAGAAATGAGCCCTTTTCTGGGGTCGTACTGTGAGGGAGTGGGTGCGCCTCGGTTCCGTGCAGCCTCCATCAGCGGCACACGGCTCCTTCATTTAGAGCCACACGTGTGCAAGCAGGTCACGTCACCACACGACACACTCCCACACACACCACGGCGCTATCACCAGAGCGTTTCCAACACACAATCGCTAAGACGGTTGTGTTACCAGAATTGTATTGTTTTGTTGGGTTTTTTTTATTGTTTTTGGCTAGATTATTGGATTATTTATTGTATTTTCAGGCGCTGCAGTTGGTTTGTTGTGTGGCCATTCGTCAATGGTGGAAGGCAACAAAGTAAATTTAAAAGTATTTGCGGTATCTGTACTTTACTTTAAAATGCATCCTAACCATTACCCTAACGCACTTTTCTGGGTCCGCCATGTACTTTTCTCCACAGAGACGTTACTGCTTTGTCTGGAATGTTTCACAATACGGCATTAAACCTCTCTATCTCCATGGAGACCAAACCAAAGTTTTAGGTCAGATCTGTGGAATCAGTCAGCCTAACTCAGCCTAAATACTTCCAGCTTAGAAAAACTTTATTGATCCACAAGGGAAATTCCACAGTAGCTCAGACATCACAATATATTATAATAATAAAGAGAATAAATATAAATGGTAATAAGAAATTGAAAATAAGTAGCAAAAATATCAAGAGACGGGTGTCAAGTAAGGCACAGTTATATAAATGTAAATGTACAAGTAAAATAAAACGTGTAGAAATAAAGTACTTAAAATACATCTCAGTTATACACAAGAGATCATAAAGAAAACAGAGCGATAATGATACGATTATTGACAGGAAAAAGGGTTATCTGGTGCATAAAAGTGAGTTCTTTTACAGTATTAGGGAGTATTATCAGTTACTTGAGGGTGAGTTGTACATTTGTAGGGAGTATTATCTGTTACAAAAGGGTGAGTTGTTCTACAGTTGTAGGGAGTATTATCTACTACATAAGCATGAGTTGTACATTTGTGGGGAGTATTATATATTACACAAGGGTGAGTTGTTTTACAGTTGAAAATACGGCATTAAACCTCTCTATCTCCATGGAGACCAAACCAAAGTTTTAGGTCAGATCTGTGGAATCAGTCAGCCTAACTCAGCCTAAATACTTGCAGCTTAGAAAAACTTTATTGATCCACAAGGGAAATTCCACAGTAGCTCAGACATCACAATATATTATAATAATAAAGAGAATAAATATAAATGGTAATAAGAAATTGAAAATAAGTAGCAAAAATATCAAGAGACGGGTGTCAAGTAAGGCACAGTTATATAAATGTAAATGTACAAGTAAAATAAAACGTGTAGAAATAAAGTACTTAAAATACATCTCAGTTATACACAAGAGATCATAAAGAAAACAGAGCGATAATGATACGATTATTGACAGGAAAAAGGGTTATCTGGTGCATAAAAGTGAGTTCTTTTACAGTATTAGGGAGTATTATCAGTTACTTGAGGGTGAGTTGTACATTTGTAGGGAGTATTATCTGTTACAAAAGGGTGAGTTGTTCTACAGTTGTAGGGAGTATTATCTACTACATAAGCATGAGTTGTACATTTGTGGGGAGTATTATATATTACACAAGGGTGAGTTGTTTTACAGTTGAAGGGAGTATTATCTGGCGCATAAACGTGACTTCTTTTACAGTTGTAGGGAGTATTATCAGTTACTTGAGGGTGAGTTGTACATTTGTAGGGAGCATTTTCTGTTACGTAAGGGTGAGTTGTTGCATAGTTGTAGGGAGTATTATGTGTTACATATGGGTGAGTTGTTATACAGTTGTAGGGAGTATTATCTATGACATAAGGGTGAGTTGTACAGTTGTAGGGACTAATGTCTGTTACTTGAGGGTGAGTTGTTCTACAGTTGTAAGGAGTATTATCTGTGACATAAGGGTGAGTTGTTGCACAGTTGTAGGGAGTATTATCTGTGACATAAGAGTGAGTTGTTTTACAGTTGTAGGGAGTATTATCTGTGACATAAGGGTGAGATGTACAGTTGTAGAGAATATTATCCGTTACTTGAGGGTGAGTTGTAAGGTTGGAGGGAGTATTATCTGTTACGTCTGGGTGAGTTTCTGTACAGTTGTAGGGAGTATTATTTGTTACATAAGGGTGAGCTGTACTTTTTTAGGGACTATTATCTTACATGAGGGTGAGTTTTTGGGCAGATGTAGGAATATTATCTGTTACATAAGAGTAAGTTGTTGTACAGTTGTAGGGAGTATTATCATGCGTTAAACATGTATGAACAAAACCAAACACAACTCCAGGTCTGTTTGTGATGAGGAAATTACATTATAACACAGATCAGAACATAGAGCAGTACTGGCCCTATAACAAAACAACAAATTTAATACGTGGACAACAGGGCTAATGTCTGGTCCTTTTCAGAATAGTTTTTATTCAGGTGCAGGAGAAAGACCTTGGACAGAAATAAATAGCTGTCCATATTACAGAAGAGTTTACCTGAGGGATGAGATACGAGATGCAAACACTGACCAGTGATAGAACCAGCCTCTTCTGATGAGAGTCCAATTATCGATGGAGAGGGTGAGGTGTGGGCGGGGTCAGGTGGTTATCGATGGAGATGAGAGGATAATATGCAGGTTGTGCTCACACCATTCTGCTATACGAGGTCATACTTTTAGATGGAGGGCAGGACTCGATAGGCTGTAACAATAAGCAATTTGCTGTTTTTAAAAGGAATATACAGACCACAATAAGTATTTACAGTGATTACAGATATTAATCATAAACTTACCGCAATGAGTTTATAAAAGCTTTTCACAAGTTTCAGAGGGTTTTTTTTTTTTGGTATTTTCAAGAGCTACTTTTACAATATACAATGTACTGGGAAAAAACAAATGCATGAATCATACATTTAATACATGAATGAAATCAGGTACAGAATCTTTCAAAAGCCAAATTCTTCGGTAGAATCCTGCGCTCCAGCTCAAGATTAATGCTGTACACCTTGTCAGTCTGTCAGCTGTTCAGGAGATACTTTTTACTTGTTGCTAAGGTACTTAGTAAAACATGCAATGAAATGATTTATGGACAGGAGTTGGGTTGCAGGTTATTATGTCTTATTACATTGTACTTGTACATTGTACTACAGAGGGGTAAGTCATGCTAAATGCATTTGTTTTTTTTATTATTTTTATTGTTTATTTCTTTTTTTTGCTTTCTATCATGGTACAATATTGTTCTATCATCAACAGTACGCCTGAAGATGCTTAATGCTAAATGCTCCTATTCCAACATCTTGCTATTCCGACATCCCGTTATGTGGACGTCTAATTATCGGAGCAGCTGCATAAACATTAGTTTCAACTGTTTCACTACTTCGACTTTTTTTTTCATTGCCGAAGTAACAAGACTTTTCCACTTTTCTGACATGTATAATATTATACTTTGCATTCCCATATATTATACGATGCTTGGGCCGGAGATATGGTTGACTATAGCAACTGTCACTGAGCTTTGGTGTCTATATAATGGGACTAATGTGACATGTTTAGCCTGTTGTACCGTTCAAAAGTGAAGTTTGTGGCGGTTCAGTGACGTCAAAAAAGGCACATCAGTCAGACAAGCGAATCGCCACAAGACACAGAGTGCAACTAACCACAGGCCAAGGCTAAGATGCATTCCCCCTTTTTTAAATTTTTTTAAAATGTTTTTTTATATGCATAATTTTCCCTTGGGAATCAGTAAAGCTGGTCAGTAAAGTTGATATACCTAACTACCTATCCTACCACCTACCTACTGACTGATCTGCTGCATTCAGCACCACGGACAGCAGCCTGAATATGCACAGGTTGCATGTTGGAATAGTGAAATCAAAAAGTGCCGGAAAACTGACATGTCTAAATAGAGGCATGTCGTAATACCGGTGAAGGAAAGGTTGCGGCAGTTCCGTGATGTCAAAAATGCAGATCAGTCATACGAGCAGCTCGCCACAAGATGCAGAGTGCAACTAACCACAGGCCGTCGCTCAGATACACTTCTCTTTTATATACTGAATTTTCCCTTGTGAATCAGTAAAGCTGGTCAGTAATGTTGCTCTATCTATCTATCTATCTATCTATCTATCTATCTATCTATCTATGTACCTACCTATCGATTTATCTGCTGCTTTCAGAACCACGGACAGCAGCCTGAATATGCACATAAGACGTACAAAATAGCAATACTAAAAAATGTCTGAAAACCAGCACATCTGAATCATAGACTGTATAAAAAAGTGGACTAAGCGAGTGTGACATGACCCATAGTGTTCAGCACTGCTCAAATGAGGCTCACGATACTGTTACAGGAGCGAATCTGGAGTCAGGCTGTGTATTATGTATAAGATTATGTTGACTAACAAAATACTTATAATATAATATACTTAAATAAAACAAAAATAAAAGCAGCATCATGTAGAGCAGGTTAATAAAAACATTTTAAGACCAAGAAGACGATGCCACAGCAGCAGGTACAAAACTGAGAGAAAACAACAAGATCCTAAAGTAAGTCAGTTGGAGCCAGGGTCAGAAGGAGTCGGAAGAGCCTCCTGCTGCACTCCCCATTTAGCATGTGGTGGCTAGCGCATTAGCTACGCGTTAGCTATGTCCATTCCTATATACGGTCTATAGTCTAAATAGAGACAAAGTGTACTAAGGGGATGTCGCAATAAAGGCGGTGAACCTCTTTAGATGTCATCCAAGCATGTTTGAGTATTTTAGCGATCTCTCCTGACCCCTTTTCAAACCCTCCTTATGGTTCACCGCAACATTCTGTACAATACTGACACCATAAGCCTAGGTCACCCACACTCCCACACGACAAATCTCCATAAATATACAAAAACATCATACAAAACTGCACAGCGAACGCTTGACAAACCTAATGCGCTTCATTAGTGGGGCACAGGTGCATTGTGTTGTGATAACGCTCTGAAAGGGTAGTGACCTAGCGTGGAGAGCGATGAGAAAAGATGTTACTGAGATGTACAAAGAACTGTGAATCGTGTGTGGGGAGAGCAAACTGATTAGAATACGATGTAACAATGTAATGACTGATGAATCAACGAATGCAGACAATGAAAAGTAAATAGTAAACAAGATTTATTGATTACAAAAATAGGCAGGTTTTGCCGAGATTGGTCAGAGGCTGGGCTGATTTTCAATGTGGTATGTTCAAGAAAATGTGCAAAAATACTAGATACGAAAAATTGGAAGGAGACTGTAAATACCAGAGAGGATTAATTGTCGATCTGGCAACGTGTGGATGCTTGAGGTGAAGGTTGATTGGAGATAGACTGCAGATTAGTAGTGGGTGGGAACATAAGATGAGATGTTTCCAGACTCTCCACCCAGCTTCAGGCACAATGAGACACAGAGACAGCACAAGGGAGAAGAAAAAAAAAAAAAAAAAAAAAACTGACAAGTAAATATAATGTCTTACTTTTAGACTTGCAGTAAAGGTAGATTGCGCCCTCATATAACCCAGAGTAAAGCTTTAATCTGACGTCAAACAAAACACAGACAGAAGGTGAACTGCGACGCACACACCCGGAGGCCTGACAACAACAATATAGACACAACGCCGCCCCGAGAACATACGCAAACCGCATTATTCTGAACACTTAAAGCTTTATGAGCAGTCTGCCTCCGTCTCCAGGCTCAACGCGCTGAGGTGAAAGGGAGGAAATTTACATCCAAGTTTGCATAATACTCTCCACGCGCCGTTCGCTGCGAGGTATGCAGATGAGCGGGCGTCCACTCGCAGCAAACGCACTGAAAGAGGCTGATTCTGGTGCAAGAGCGCTAATGAGGCTAAACAGCTGTATTTAGGCAGGACCAAATGGGTGATGGCTCGGGCGCCGCTGATCACGCTAACGCAAGCGCAATCAGAGGTACTTTGTGTGTCTGTGGGTGTGACGGCACAGTGCTGTAAGCATGTGAGGAGTGTCAGCTGCAGTTTGCAAATACACATGTATGTTTATGTCGCCTCATGTAAAATAAATAGGATGTTATGGACAATTCGGCATGATTGGGCAGGTAAGTGTTTTCAGTATTTACAACTTGCACAAGTCATAAGACGTGTAAGTCAAGCATTAGAAAGACTTTTAAAGAAGACTTATTGTAGTTATTGTAGTTATTATCTATGACACTTGTGCCATCATGATTGTGTTAGAATTTGTACATTTAAAATCACAATATTCTTCTAAAATGTTCACTTATTTTGACATTAGAAAACTACTGAATAGATCTGCTATAAGGTTAAGGTACACTTTATCATCCCTGTTGGAGAATTTGTCCTCTGCATTTGACCCACCTGTCAGAGTGTCTTGGGGAACCCGTGAGGAGCAGTGAGAGCAGCAATGAAGCATCTGGGGAACCACCTCTAGATCTTGAGATGGTCTGGGTCAGACCCGCTTTAGCTGGAGGATTTGACCTATGATGCATGTTTTTGGTTGATGGTAGAAAAGTGCCCAGAGAAAACTCACTCAGACACAGGGCAGAACACACAAACTTCAGGAGTCAAACCCTGAACTTTGTTGTTGTGGCACAAGCTTTAGTCACTCAGCCATGCGCTGACCTAGCTTTACGGTCTTCATAGCTTTCATCTTAAAATAACACATTTGCATCGAAGCCCAAGTAATAATATTCCAGTCTTGATTTGTGAGTGTAAATTAGGGGGTGTAATAACACACGCTTGCTTCTGCTCTCAGTTCAAATGAGGCAGAAATGAGGCAGAAAACGATGCATCTTATTCAAGGAAGGCAATTTAATCCTGAGAGGATCAGAATGAGTCCAGTCAAAATGTATGTATTTGGTCTCTATGAGCACGGAGAGGCAATCCTGGAGTACCACATAATGATGTCACAAGGTGAAACAGTGTTTTGAGCCCTGGAGAGGCTGACAGTTTAAATCTATACAATCTAGAGATGGATATTTATGGCTCTTTTCAAAGAGTCATTTCTTTAGGGTCAGCTCCATGATGAGACTCAGGTCGAGCAGCTCCCAAACATCTGTGTGTGTTAGGAATATATTTTCTGTGAATTTGACATTTTAAAGGTACATGCTATAACATTACATATATTAATTCTTGCATGTAAAAAAAATAAAAATAAAAATAAAAAAATAAATAGGATGTGAAAAGAAAAGAAAGAAAAAAAAAAAACAAGGGGGGCCAAGCTAATGTTTTCACATATCACATATCACATATTTGAACACAACTTGATGTGCTGTAACAGGTCAAAATATGTCCGGTGTGCACTGTTTGAACTGAATTTACCCTTTATTACCCTTTATTATTGGGTGTGTGGTTCCTTGAAATACCTTGCGGGTGGAAAAGCACTGAAAATGTGACCAAGACCAAATAAAACTTTTCTCTAAGAGTTGTGACAAGCGTTTATAAACTCATCATGGTGAATAAGTAGGTTGCTCAGAATGCATAAGGTAAGTGAAGAATAACTTAAGACCACTGCAAATCGTTTTAAAATGAACTAATTCTGTTTTTCACATTTTTAAGATGATAAAAATGAGGCACAGCACTTTTAAATTTGACCTCCGCTCTGTCACTAAGAACGTAACACACTGGGTACATGAACTCAAGTACTACGACTACTAAAATATAAATGCATTCTTCTGAGTAACCGTGGCCCTTTCCATTTGGCTGCTCTATCGCCTACAGATTATTTCAGGTTAGTTTTCCTCTTATTACAACCTTAAACGTCTGCCACACTTCCCTCAAGCCGCTCATTTACAGCTGGTACATTGGCACATTTTTCATTTTACAAACGCCTTTTTAGCGCTGTCTTCTCACGGGTTTTGTTCACCCAATTACCATCACTCTCTGGCTCCTTGCGCTCCCCCCGAGTACTCAACAGACCGCGATGGCTCGGGGAGAGGTACACATCGGGGTGTTTTGTGTTTTCGTATGAAACGCCTCTCTTCCGAATGGCACGAGACAGGTAATTACGCAGGAGATGGACTGCGCAGGGTTTTTAGTGAGCGCAGAGGGAGCGTTATACGAGCGATCCGAATTTCTCCCTCCGCTCGCCTCTCCGCCACGGCTCTGGGTAAAGAAGGGAATCGCTAGCCTCGGGGAGTGGCGTTTACTGCAAAAAATATGGAATATGGATGTGGGGAGATCGTCGGAGCATGTCTACGGCCTCTGAAATGTAACGGTCATCAGTGGTAAGTGGAAGATGTAGCATAAGAGAGATTGCCTTCAAGCGGAGACTTAAAGACCGTGTAGCCGGTTTTATCACAGGTATTTGAACAAAATGTGTCTTGCCCCAGTACAGACATATTGTATAAATAGCTCTTGAGCTCAATTTAAATACATGGTTTACTGCCACAAAGTTTGTGTTGCATAACGGTTGTTTGCATTACAGATCTGATCCGAGAACTGTTGAAAAGTCTTATAAATGAGTCAGGTAGAACAGAGGGAGATACTTATAAATTGATGCAGAGGAAAAGTTTTGCTCCAGCAACATTTCCACTGCTCTTCTCAGTGGTTCTCAGGAGGACTGGTCAGGTAGGGTTAGCAGATCTGTGGAAGAGCCTAAAGTGTCCCTCCTTTTGGTCATGCAGTATCACAACAACCTCCAGGGGTAGCAAGGTGGGAGGAAAATGGTTAATTCCCCAACAGTATTTCCTCTGGAAGGTCTTCAAATGTCCACAGTTTGCTGATTAGTTCGTCTTGACGGACACAGGAAAGAAACTGCTGCAAATTTTCTGATGAGATGAACCTTTAGCACAACCAGACTGGTCTGGGAGAGTACGGGCTCTATTCATGCTTACGCCACAAACCAGGAAGACGTCTGGAAAGATGTGATGACAACTTCTGGCGGGCTCTAGTTAATCTAACAAAATCAAAGAAAAATGATAAAATAGCCCAGGTTTCTTCATCTCCATGTCATCGTAGTGTTCCGTCATGTTCGGCTAATCAACCATTCCAACCATCCCTCAGTTTTCATAATTTCCCCATTGACGCACAACGCTGAGCTCACTGGGTACATGCGATTAACAAAGATGAGGGCGACAAATTCAACATGATTCCAGCACATACGTATGCAGGCTTCATTTTACTGCAGGCTTCATTTTACTGCTGATCACATTTACTTCCGTTGGTTTTATTACAGTCATTAGGCGAGCCCAGTGTCGAGAACTACATTGGAAGTTGTCATCGGACATTTCCGAATGTCTTCCTGGTTTGCGACGTACCGTAAAATAACAATTAAGAGCTGGGTTTACATTTTTTGTTGTTCTTTTAGTTCACTTTATTTATTTAATGAGACAGGGGCAGAGCACAATCTACATTAACCTTAACAGGAGAGATGCTTGTACCAAGTTGTAGCACTAGTGTTTATTTCCACCTGTCTTCCCTGGGCAGGATACAGTTCATAAAACCAAATATACAAAGAGAATGTTTTTATAGTGACCAGTGCATCAGAACAATTCTGTATCTTCATTCACACCGTTCTTCTCAGCACCTTAAAATCATCATCCTATTTCAAAATCATCATACAAGTCATTCACTCCAGAACATCTCACTCTCTCCAGACACTCATCAGTCCACGGCATAATTAAACACCCCCATCCCCTTTAAAAGCAGGGCGCAGGTTTATATTTTGATAAATCACAGATGTTTCTAAATAAACACCAAGATTAATGTACGTGTTGGAAGACAGAAGTCGTGCCTGGAAAAACAGGATGCAGGACGGATGCTCACGTTGTCTCTAAAGACTGAAATGTACTTCTGTTTTCACTCAACATTTTGCCATCGTTTTTGATTTAAGGATCTGCGTCGAGGTTTATGCGCCGCAAAGTGTGTGTCAGGCTCGTATGTGGCCTATTTTACAGAAAGAAAACTTAAAACCACATGGCTCATTTGCATAAACTATAAATGCTGAAATAAAAAACCCTAAAAAACAGCTCGCTCCTTGTGCCCTGATGCAGTGGATGAACATTCTCAATCTGCCTGCTCCACACTTGCTGCATCTGTCATTTGTTTTTACTTGATAAAGAAATGTCTGCATGTTGCGGGAGGGTTTAGATATTTTGATGTAACATATCTATTTTTTTTTTCCATCCTCCTGCCAATGGGACTACGGATGAAAACACATTTATTTTATACTAACACATGTTGATAACTGTACTGTCCCATATTTAATAAATAAACATAAACAAAGTAACTGGTAAAGTTGCCTAATTTATAGTCATACTGGTTAAAAGAATCGGAGAAGGCTGAGAAGGAATTATTGCCGCCTGGTCTCAAATAAAAGCCTGGTCTGTTAAGTGATTAAAACAAATAAACTCCCTGGCTGTTATTTGGTATTTTAGGGTAAGCATGAATCGAGCCTCTTATACCTCTGATGACGCAGTGTAAGATAAAAAGGACTGAGCTGGCAGTGTCCTAGATACTGCACCGAAATGGAACTTCTCTAACAACGGTGATCTAAATATTATGTGTTCACAGTTAATACCTCATAGAACAGAAACATCCAGTATTTAATGTGACAACTCACTCGCCCATGCCCCAAAGTGACTCCAT